>CAJNDT010001041.1:0-95670 GCA_905221615.1 Symbiodinium sp. CCMP2592
AAAAATAGGAAAAAATAGGAAAAAATAGGAAACTAGTGCCAACCTAGGAAATTTTGGATTTTCCTACTATTTTCCTATTATTTTTCTATATTTTTCCTATTTTTCCTAGGGAAAATAGGAAAAATATAGGAAAATAATAGGAAAATAACAGGAAACTACTGCAAACATAGGAAACTCTCTATTTTCGTATTATTTTCTTATATTTTTCCTATTTTTCCTAGGAAAAATAGGAAAAATATAGGAAATGCTAGTGTGGCCGCAGATAGGAAAAAAAAAGAAACAAAGTTGCTGCATGCGTCCGGGAAATAGGAAAAATGTAGCACACGACTTGGCGGGAAAATAGGAAAAAAATAGCTCCGAAAATAGACAAGCAA
Source organism: Symbiodinium sp. CCMP2592 (assembly GCA_905221615.1). Classification (NCBI taxonomy): domain Eukaryota; class Dinophyceae; order Suessiales; family Symbiodiniaceae; genus Symbiodinium; species Symbiodinium sp. CCMP2592. The sequence continues at coordinate 375 of CAJNDT010001041.1, forward strand.
ATCTGGGCTTTTGGGAGAATAGGAGAAATATACGTCCTAGACTTGGAGATTACCATGCTTCTGAAAATAGTAGCTGTGACCGATTCCAGGACAGGCTCTCCAGAACACAGACAGGTCATACCGTTTCCAAAGTGGATGTTCATCGCTAGCCGCCTTTGAAGCTTTAAAGTTGTGGAAGCCAGGGTATGTCGTACTGCTCATTGACTAGAGTGTCAAGTTGTTGCTTGGAGCAGTACTTGGCGACATGTATCCATCACACTGCAATCGGCCCTAGTAAGACTTACTTTGTGCTACTGCTGGATTGCGGTTGGTGCACCACTACTTGTTCTGTAGCTTTCACTGCACTCATCAAGGGACCATGGCATTGGCTGCAGCATTCTAATAATAATAGGCCATAGGCCATAGGCACTCGGTCCTGTTATCATTGGATGTTGTTTGTCTTTGTGGTTCTGGTGGCAAACATGTATTGAAGGATTTTGTTTGCTGAGTCTGTAGCTTGGCAGGCGAGCCGAAGATCCAACAGGTCAGAGGAAGGTGTGGTGCAGCAGTGGCAGGTTGCATCAGACAAAATTCGTACTGCGCTGGGGCTCAGCCGTTCCTGGAGTGCATGGACCAGCCAGCCCCGCTTTGCTGCTCATGGCCTTCATCTCAATGCTCGTACGAAGGATTTGCTGAATGTTTGCTTCGGAGCACACCTCAGGAAAACAGGGCTGGCCTTGTGGCTGTCCCACGAAGCCAAAGAGAGTGTCCAGGAGCTTTTCGTTGATATCTCGCAGGGTGTGCAGCGTGAGCCATGGAATCGAGCAGGGGGTGAGGCACCATGCCTCACAACGAGCACCAACCTGTATGCTTTTGGCAAGGATAGGGCTGTCTGTCCACACGAGTTGGCACGTATGATGGGCTGGCCTGATCAGTTTGAGGTTCCTGCCATGGTAGGTCTCCAGAAGCTTCGACAGATGATCGGAAACGGTATTGCGTTGCCGTGTTTGGGGACTATTTTGCTGACATGGCACACGCTTCGTATGTCGAACGAGCAGACACGATCTTTGTGATGATTGAAGCAAGTTTCGCTCAGCAGAGTCGCATGTACAGGGAATGTGTTTTTGGCCCGGACGCTCATAGTCCAGATCTGCACCGCCACACCTAACCTAACAACCATGGAAGCCTTCTTCTAATCAGTCCTCAGCAAGAACTATGTAACGATGTAAACTATGTTTATGTCTATGTGCCAGGATGACCGATGTTTAAGATTTGAAGACTCCTGTGGTGGCAGTTCTGCATGGAGCTGCAGGCCTTAGTTGTCTGTTGCATTCTGCAAATAGGTCCCTAGGTTTGTGTGCCTTGAAACCGGGTCCAGAGCAGTCACAAAGAATGGCAAGCACAGCGCCGTTCAGGAGCTAGGCCTTCGATTCTAGTGGCCTAGTTGCTTAGCTACTGTGACAGGCTGGAACTGACCCTGAGACATGCCGCATCCAAATCAGTCATTGGAGTTCTGCATCGCTTCGCATTGCAGCTTCATGCATCAGATTGCCTTGTCAATTATCTTTATGCCTTATGCATTGTCCGACAGTATGACAGCCGAGCATTCGTAGCCGCACAGATCTGTCTACTTCATCAAGGGCAGGACGCACCGCTTGAATCATGCCCCCGAAAGTGAAGGAGGACCGCATGATTCTAAGTGGGTGGGCAGAAGTGTGTATGTCACCTTGTAGTTTTGTTGCACAGATGCCAGTCATTCAGTACTTGCACTGCTTCGGACTGGCAGGAATCATCCGGGCCATCCATGCGAGCATGGGCGGATGCCGGGGTTGTGGAGTTGGAGTTGGAGGATTCCTTAGCTCCCATCCAGCCTCCACCTTCGGCACCTGTGCCCAAAGCAGCCCCAACTCGGCGAGCCACAACGAAAGGTGCTAACACAGTCTTGCATTGCATGAGATGCAAGCGCTCCTCCAAGGACTGTTTTCCAAATAGCTCACTAGTCACTAGATTGGTTGTGTTTGTGCAAGCTGCATCATGTTTGTGTGGGGTGCTTGCAGGAAGCCACATGGGGTGCCTACACCCAGAATGGCTTGCCTTCGGAAGAAGCTTGTGCCCGTTGCCGCAAGATATGCCGGGTTATTCTTTGCCTGGAGTGGCAAATTGCAATGGCCCGCCTCCAGGATCCGAAGGACCCATTGTCACAGTTGTGGGGTGACATAGACGCAAACCTCGATGCGTTCGAGGCAGGTGAGGACTTTCCCAACCCAGTGCCAGTTCCCAGTGCTGTGCGGAACAGCACATCGTATGTGGAGGAGTTTTCACAGGAATGTGCATTCATCACCGAGGCTGAGTGTGTGAAGTTTGTGGGTGCCACACCCACATCTTTGGGATACCAGCTTGAACACCGTTTCGGTGTGGACGGCCAGACAGTCTTGAAGGGCTTGCATGTGCAGCTTCGCGACCTTCCAGCAACCATGAGTGTTGGAGACATTCTATCGCTCCATAAAGTGAAGCTTTCACATGTGAGAAACTTGTCGCAGGATGAGTTTCTTTTGCGCCCCGAGAACCAGGTACACCAAACCCAAGCCAAGGCGGTTCGCACCAGTGCATGCAGTGCTTTGGTGAGTCAGCGGGCATGGCACCACAAGGGAGTGCTGGCTCTGCCGACGCTGCGAGCACTCAAAGAGAAGGCCGATGGTTTGGAGGATAGCTTGGCAAGTGCCGCTGCAGGCTGTGGCAGTGGTGACACGGTCGACAGAAAGAGAACCATCGACTTTTCATTGGGCTCCTTGCAAGACGAGAATCCAGCTGGACCAGCAGGTTCGAGAAAGGCACAGAGGAAGGCCAAAGCCAAGGCTTCGGCCCCTGGGGACACTCCAAGGCGATCCTCCCGTGGATCTGACAAGAGCAACTTTGGTGGCTCCGACAAGGCGGCGACAGGAGCTTATTCTCCTGAGGAGGCTCAGGAGAAGTTGCCAGGAGATGTCGTCCTCCAGAAGGTTTGCGAAGCATTGCGCAAAGTTCCACAATGCTTCCAAGGCTTGGATCCTGAGCGTCATTTGCGAGGAGAACAGCTGGGCCGATCCATGCGTGCAGCCGGGGCCTTTGAAAATGCGTGTTGAAGATCTTTTAGCTTCGAGGCCCTGTGTTCGTATGGCCCGAGCTGTTGGGCCCGCGACATTCTAGACTCTAGACTCTAGACTCTAGACTTAGATTATCCATGTTTCATTTCTATGTCTATGTCACTGAGGAGGATAAGCCTACCAGCAGGCCACAGCCACAACCGCAAGAACAACAGCAGCAATGGCAAAGGTAATGGTGGCAGCAAAGGCACGGGCAACTGCAACCGGTACCGGTAACAGCAAAGGCAAGGGCATGGGCAAGGGCAATGGCAAGAGCACCAAAACAACCACCAGCAAATATCAACAACAACAACAGTATCACCAATACCAACAGTATCGTTACTGAGTTACTGCTGTTGTCACTGTTATTGTTGTTGCTGTGACTGTGGCTGTAGCTCTTTGTGCTTGTCCTTGTGGTTGTTGTTGCTGGCACTGGAGAACGGTGGTAATGATGGTGCTGCTGACTGCTGCTGGTGACCGGTGGTGGTGGCAATGATGGCAATGCTGGTAGTGCTGGTGGTGGTGGTCGTGGTGGTCGTTGCGGTTGGAGAGGTTGCCGGAGGTGCTGGTGGTTATGGTGACATGGGCTTGGGGGGGGGGGGGGGGGGGGGGGGGGGGGGGGGGGGGGGTGGGGGGGGGGGGGGGGGGGGGGGGGGGGGGTTGGCTGTGTTCTAGGGACTCTAGGACTAGACTCTAGGACTCTAGCACCTAGGATTCTAGCAATGCCACCTGCCTGCTGTGTTTGATGGCCTGGGTTGCTGTAAACTCCAGTGTTGATGGTCTGGATTTCTTGGTTGTTTGATGCCCTGTGGGTGATGCTTGTGTGCTTCATGCCGTTAACACCAACACCAAGAAAGCATAGACTTAGATTGGACAACAACGACAGCACTGACATAGTGCATCGTCACTTGCAAGGAAGCATAGATTTGCATAGATCACAGTTTCCCATACCTCGAGATCGAAGTGTGGAGGTGGAGGCTTTTGTCAGTGGTGGCACATGAGAATGCGGGGTTGGCACTGGTGGTATAGAAGCCGCAAGTAGGCTTCATTAGAAGTAGAGCAAACAACACGTCGATGAAGCATGTTCTTGGAACAATAACGCATGGCATCCATGAAGTTGGTCCTTGTGATGCGTGCCTGAGGCCTGCCGCCTGGTAACCTGGTAGTGCGGTGGTGTGGTAGTGACAGTGCGGTGGTAGTGGTAGTGGTAGTGACTACTGTTGTTGTTCTTGTTGTTGTTGCTGTTGTTGTTGTTGCTGTTGCTGTTGCTGTTGTTGTTGTTGTTGTCAATGTTGTTAAGACTGATGTTGTGTCATGGGGTTCAGATACATGTCGACTCTTCTGTATGAGTTGGTCAAAGGTCTCCAAACTGTTGCGATGGTACTGGCCCCTTTGATTGCTTTTGTGACTTGTGTTTGAGATTGTCACAGACTTTTTTATTGTCCGTTGCTCAGGAGCTTCTTCTTCTTGTGTCCTGACTCTGGTAGTCTCAAACCCTGAACTCTGCGAACTTTTCCGAAAGCTCAAATCTTGGGCATTAAAGGTGAAGCTTCCTGTTTTCCAATTGTATGAACAAGTTTCCTTCATGGCTTTAGCATCTATGGCAGCTATGGGGCCGGGAAGAACTGTGCACTCGGCCAACTGTCTAACCGCTGTGAGTTTATTTGGCATTCATCGATTGACAAGCTTCTGTTGCTGTCAGAGTTCACTACTGGCAGTGCCGTCGGCAATCGAGGTTCTTTGAAGCATGTATTCATGGCCCAAGTAAAGCTCAAAGTTAGGTGGCAGAAGCATGCTGGAGCACGGGCAGCAACAATTTGAATAGATCGCTTGTGTCACTGTTGTATGCCTAAGACGCACATTGATGACGGTTGGTGATGGAGTGATTGTCTCTATAGACTCTATAGTTACTATAGTTGTTTGTGGCAACTTGTGACAATTTGTGGCTTGTCGATTGTAGATTGTAGATCTTAAGTCTTCGTCTCAGGTCCAGGTTTTAGGTTGATTCTGGTTTCCAGATAAGGCCCGGGAGCAACTGGATGTGCTGAACGCCCAGAAATCCGGTCAAGCGTATCTGCTTCAGAAGCGCCTTGCAGTGTGTGAAAGTTGCAGTTTGCTAGCTGCGAATCAACATTCACTGCACAACGTGCCATCGGAAAAGCTCGACGAGTGTGTGCGCTTGATCACAGCAGAGAATGTGCCCCTGCCGTTCGCGATTGAGATTGCCTTGACAAAGAGGGCATGCGAGACAGCTATGGAGAAGGTAGGAAAGGAGTGGACACTGGCCGGTGAGAAGACCATGTTGGACTTCGTCCTCAATTGGCTTCCCGACGGTGAGAAAAAGGCCGAGTTCAACCCCAAGGATCCGAGGTTCCATGCATTGATCTTGCAGGCCAGCCATGTGTGGATTTTTCCCAAGAATGAATGTCGAAGAGTGTTTGTCACAGTGTGTTGCAGTAAATTCAGCACTCGAGTCTCAGCTCACAAAAGTTCGGTATGCATCTTCACATGGTCATGTGAAGGTGGCCCGCCAGTGCCTTGAGGAAGCACAGATGGAAGCGGCTGAGTTGGAAGAGGATCCGAAGACCAAGGAGGAGAAGTCCTTCAAGGCAGACAGAGTGAAAAGAAGGCATTGTATTATATTGGAATTTGTAATTTGTGACTATGTGTTTGTACTTTGTGGCGTGAGTGGAGTCTGGAGTCTGGAGTCGGCAGTCTAGAGTCTAGAGTCTAGAGCCTATATGCCTACATCCTGCATGGAATTTCCGAAGGCGATCGCCGACGGCATGATCGAAGCGGTTGCCAACAATTTCCTTGCGGCTTTGCTGGAGCTCGCCCCCAAGAACGTGCATGCAAGAAAAGTGCTTATGGAGATCGCCCAGATCCTCGTCCAGGCCGTTACAACAATGCCAGAGGCCGACCCGGAACTTCCAGAAGCGATCAGCGAAACCCTCACATCGGTGTTGACTTTCGGACGTGCGCTTTTGGCTTTGTTGGTGCCCATGCCCGAGTACCTCGGTTCGTCTGCGAAGGATGTCATCAAGGCGAGATTTCTTATTTCATTGTGCTGCGATTGCTGATTGATTTAGTAAGTACTTACAACTGACATACTGAAGAGCTACTGAGCACCTGCTGACAGTGGTTTGTAATTGCAGGGTTGTCGCTAGAACCTAGGACCTAGAATTCGCTGAACAGTTTGAGCTGAAGCTTCGAATTAGCTTGCTGAGTATTTAGGTTTCGCCATTCGGTCTTGGCCCTTGGCTTAAAGTCTTGGCTGCTCACTGATTGGCTTGTGCCATCTAGTGCCAGAAGGTTTTATGCCACAGGCCATATGCATATCACAGGATCCGCTGCATCTAATCAATCTAATCTCCACCCATCAATCTAATCTCCACCCTGGGACCCAGATGAAAAGCCGCTGCTGGGGTGGGTGGGTGTGTGGGTGGATGGGTGGCAGGGTGGGGTGGGGCCGGATGGTGGGCTGCGGGTTGGGGGATTGCTCGGATGGGTTTGCTTGGAACCAGTAAAGTAAAACTCACCTGGCAATCTGGTGCCTACCCGGCTACACAGCTACCTTGTCAGCTGTCAGGCGACGACGGCAAGCAAATCCAAGGACCAGTGTGTCAACCCGGCCTACACTCTTCTGAAGTCTGCGTTGGAGGACCCTTGGTGGCGAGCTCTGGCGACAGAGGTCAATGTGAAAGCAGGCATCAACAAAGAATTGGCACCGGTGTTGAAAAAATGCACGGAGGACATCAAGTTCACCAAGGGCGAGGACGAGCTCAACCCATTGTTGACAGGAGCCCTCGACACGCTCAATGCATTGCCGAAGTTGGATGGTAACCTTCGGGCTGGAGCTACGCAACACTTGCGCGGGCACCTCAAAGTGGTCGTCGACAAAATCACAAAGGCGATTCTGGCAGCCCCATCTGTCGAGAGTTTGCCGATTTCTCAGGTTTCGGACTTCGTCGGCAAGCTGGCTTGTGTGAGCGATGATCCTGCGATGTGCCAGCAGCATTTGCAGCTGCAAGCTTGGCAGGAGAAATCCAAGAGTCAGTTGGACATTGCTGACACTGTTGCCTTTTTGGCGGCGGCCAAGGAGGGCAACTTGGATGGGTCCGAGTTGGATTGGGAGCGGCTGCAGTACCACCTCAGCAAGTTCAGCAAAGGCTTTCCCGAGCAGTGCCTGCCTGACTTGCAGGAGCTGAAAGGTCCCATTGTGCGTCGGCTGGACAACCGTGCAGCCCGGCTGAGTTTGGAGTTCGGTGTATCTGTGTAACTGTTAATACTGTTATTAGTCATGGTTATGGCAAGCCCATGGCTATGGGGAGGCCACTCTATAGTACTGTAGATTCTATCTTCGAGACTCAAAGTCTAGATTCTAGATTCTAGACTCTGGACTAGACTCACTTTAGACTAGAGTAAGGTTTCTGAGTCTAGTATGTGTAGGAAGTGAGGAATGAGGTAAGCTCATGGTCCAGGTTCTGGATTCTGGATGCTGCAAATGGGTTATATTTTTCAGCCAAAGGTTGGTAGGAACACTATACGCAGGTCAGTGGAGGCAGGCGGGCCAGTGAAGCTTCAGTAGCTGCAAGAGTCAGTAGTGAAGCTGATGGTTAGGACGGTTAGGACTGGCAGTTTGATATGATTTGGACCAGGGCCACCAGGGCCTCGGGTCAGAGACTTTGAGCAAGCAAATATTTCTGAGGGATTTAGTGGCTGTAGTGGCTAGATTCCATTCGATTTTAGCTCCAATCCAAGCTTAAAAGAAGCCAATTTTCGTGTCCATGAACCTCTTCTGTACATGTTTTGCAGTAATGACACAAGTTCCGGATGGTAGCATGCAAACTGTGGTGGACACCACAAGCTGTAAAGCCTTAACACACAACACTTTGATGCTAGCATCTAGAATCTAGAATCGTTCTCGGCTTCAGTTGAAACCTCCATTGCTGATTCTGCCGAGTTCAGCCACATGGACAGCATGCCGGTTGCTGACTTGGCTGTGATGGCCAAGTGCTTTCAGATGTACCTGGCTGTGCTGCCGAACGGAGAGGACACGAAGTTCTTAAAGGTGGCCAAGGACTTCTTCATGAGCACCAAGGATTTTCTCCAAGCCATTGAGAGATTCTCCGGGCTTGGGTCCGATGCCTCCGAGATTGTGAAGCGCGACAGCAACAAAGTCAGTTTCGACTTGTGCTCTCGCTGTGCTGTGACTCTCGAGACACAGGCCAATGCCTTGGAGAAGGCTCACGAGACAGAAACTACTTTTCTGCTCACACTCGCGAAAAGTGTGGCTGCAGCAACGGGCTATGTGAGCTCCTGTGCCATATTGAAGAAGGCCGCCGACATCCACATTGTGAACATCTTGAGCGAGGTTCGTGAGGTGGTTGTGAAGCTTGAGACGGTTGGGGAGACCTATGAGGAGTGCCATAAGGATACCTGCTGGAAGAAGGATGTCATGAACTCAGGTGACATGAAAGCTATCTTGGCGAAGGCCAATGAGACTTTGACGACATTGGATCCGAAACTGATGTCCAAAGCGCTTGCCGATGCCGACAAGGCTGGCGGCTGGCCAGAAGATTCCATCCTTGTTGCCTTGCTGCTAAATTTCTAAATTTCATTCTAAATGCTAAACTTTAGCCTAAGTGCCTTAGGCCCTAGGCCCCAGGCCCAATCTAGTCATTCTACTCTCTATTTATATACTCTGGTACCACTGTGACCGAGTCCTTGATCCCAGCTGGTTCCTGGTAGTATCGACCAATTTATCAAATAGTTTGAGTCCCAGCCCTGGTCTTACTTAATCCTATGTCGAGTATTTGTTCTTTTGTCGTTCTAGCGCGAGTCCAGTCTAGAGTCTAGTCAAGTCCGTCTAATCACACATAGTTGTGACTGTTACCTGTCATCTTGGCCACAATAAAGGATCTGCGTGCAGTTTTTCGATTGCAAGTACATTGTCGGTGTTTGGCTGACTTATGTCGAGGTTTCTGTTTGAGGACAGGTTGATGTGGAGGCCCTGGCATTTCCTGGATCACATCTGCTAGGTTAATTGTTGGTTTTGTGACTTACAGACATCATTTGCATTTCAACACAGTGCTGCCATTCAGGCCCATGACACCATGCATCTCTTCGAGAAGAAAAACAAGAAGGCCTTCGATGTCCTGCAGCCGTCAGAGATGAAGGCATTCGAGGAGTTGAATAAGCGATTGAAGGAGGGCCTCCGCTTTACGGGTGCACTCTACCTTGAAGGGCTTCTTGTGCTCGCTGCCTCAGAATCCACCGAGCCCCAGCTTGCAGTCAGCACAGCGGAAGAGCAGATCCGCAAACTGGCCGCAGAGTCCGTTGATCGTTCCCTTGTGCATCCTGCCTTGATAAAGAAGGCAGAATCCCTGGTCCGCTAAATGAGCTGCACATGGCATCAGCTACAGGGTTGCTGAGTTTGGAGCATAGCTGCTGGTAGCGTAGAGCTGGGCAGGCAATGACGAGGTTCGGTTTAACCCAAGACCCAAGACTGAGGCTCAAATAGCTGTCTAGGATGAGATTTTCCTCCGTGTCCCTGCTGCTGACAGTCACCAGAATCATCGGAGGCATTCTTCGACCAAGCTGTGTAACTCTAGCTGTCTACTTCTTGTGTGCCAGCATCTCAACACCTGGTGGCATCACACATCGTGTGTTGGAGCTGGTGCCACGAAGCGAGCCTGGGTGTAGGCAATGTAGGCCTTAATGTAGGCCCATGTAGGCAATGTAGGCTCAAGTAGCCAATGTAGGAGTGTGGGCCAGTGCAGGCGGTGTAAGCTATCTATCGGCTATCATGCAGAATGCAGAGACTTGTCAGCTGTTTCAGAAATGGGGAACAAAAACCAAATTGTACAATACAAGTTTGGAAGTTTTGTATTCTCGTACCCCTACCCGCTAGATACTGGATCCTTACTAGAGGACTCTTGTGATGTCGTTCCCGGTTGCGTCTATGACAGCGCCATTGTCATGAAGGCTAGTAACTAGTAGGAGAACTAGGATTTGGAGGTTGAAGCGTGCTTCGGTTTGGAATCTGGGCCTATGTGCAGTGTGGGTTCATAGCTTATGGATTCGAGGATTGGAATTTATTCTGATGGGCTGGTGCAGAAACTGTCTATTGTGCATTTCGGAAGCACCGAGTGTACCGGTACAGAGCTTTCTAGAGTCTAGGATTAGGGATTCTAGGGATTCTACCCGAGCAGCCTTAGTATGGCCTCATTCCGATGATTCTTGTTATTTGTGTTGGATGGGGGCCTGTGTTCTGCAGTGGATGCAGAATGCAACGTGCATCGAGGCGTGTGTTCTTTGAGATCAAACTTACTTATCTTGTATCAGTACCAGGACAGAGTGGCTCGTACGTCGCACGTCGTAGGTGCCTCATCCATACATCTTTTTAACCTTTTCCATCCGAAGTCCAGCACAGGGCCTTACATTTCAGGACACTTTTCCCAGCAGTTGCAGTTAGTGAAGTGGCTAGCTGCCAGTTGCAGCAGTGTGGGCTTGCTGACCGTCATTATAATCTTAGATCTTAGATTGTACATCCAAAAGCCTGGCAGTCATACGGTCATACAGACTAGGTTCTGCGATTTTGTGCTAGCTGCTAGCTAGCTGCTAGCTGTTCGACTTAGAGTTTGGTCTCAGTTGGGGATCCTCTGTCGATGGCACCCAGATACTCTGCTTCTGGAACTTTTCGCGAGGGTTGCTGTAAGGGCTCCAAGCCCGAAGCAGGCTTCACTCCTGAGAAACCGCTTGAGCAAGGTCACAAGAAAGGCTTTGACTTTGTGGGTGTGTGTGTGTGTGTGTGTGTTTCTGTTGTGTTTTACCATTTGGGCTGCTTTAGCATTCCGGGGGCCAAAGCTTATTCAGGGTTGGGGGCTTAGGTTCCGGAGTTCAGGCATGGGAAGGTTTTGGCTTGAGGATTCTAGGGTGGTTCAGGCCACAGGGCTTTCGGAGACTGTGTCTGTGTGTGCTCCATGTGTGCCAAGACTGCTGATGCTGCTGATAGGTACCAGGGAAATTCCAGATCGAAACCAGTGCCTTCCTGCTGTAGCTGCTAGTAAAGTAGTTACTGTTACTGCTTCTAGTTAGCTAGTTATGTAGCCAGACTCTGGCTTGTAAGCATGTGCCTGTGCGTTGTGACCAGTGATGTGGGGGTCCAGGCATGTTGCGCAGGAGTTGAGGCCGTTAGCGGCAACCTTGTCAGACCAAGGACCAAGGAATCATGGGTTTCATTGTTGTAGCAGCTTTTGATCCATCAGATATATATATATATATAAATCTATCCTTTGTTTAGTTTGGTCGTCAAATGGAAGCAGCATGTGGCGACTGTCAACAGTTTGGGCTGATGCTCATACAGGTAGTTGCAAGTGAACAGCCAGAGGAGCAGACACAGAAAAGACAGTGTAGCCTGGGTCACCGAGTAGATTCGACAAAACCCGGGCCGTGCAACGCTGCAGAGGCAAGGGTTGAACTTTCTTGTGATGTTGATTTCGCTAATGTGAAGGACTACCAGGTGACCACCACAAAAGTAAATAAAGCCTGCCTCCCAATGAAGGCAATCTTACCTGGCTGGTTGCAGATTCCTGGGACCTGTGACCCGGGCCTGGGACTTGGAGCAGATTCTGGATTCTGGAGTTCCGATCCTGGGGGTGCCGGCAGCTCATGCCATCCCATGTCTGAAGTCTGAGAAGGTATGAGAAAGCAAGTAGCAGCAGCAATATTCGATTGTTTTGGCACGAGTGTCTTAGCTGTCTTACTTGATCATGATTTGGCTAGGTCACTATGTCACTAGGTCTAGGGAGTCTAGGTGATAAGGCCCAAGAAAGGCGAGAGTCATGTTCGGATGACAATTTTAATGCATTATTAAGATAAGAATGTACAGAATATGTTGGATTTTGAAGCTATGCTCAGGGCACCGAAGGCCTGAACCTAAGACTTGAGAACCTAAGGACCTAATCACCCAATCCTTGGTTACCTTGGTTTAGTCCTCAGCTCCGCAGTGGGTCGCTACAGGCGCGGGCGCTCTTATATTGCTTCTCCTCAGAGCATGAAGTCGGAGCCTGAGACTCACATCCTGTGCGGAGCCCCACAATTAGTTGCCATAGCCGCCATAGCCGCCAGAGGCATAGTTACAGTCACAGTGATTCTGTTGACATGAAACACATGATGCTGCGGCTTTTCTGCCTGATTCAGAGCCATGGCCACACAAGCAGTCACAAGCACATAAAGACATAAAGCAATCCAGAAAGCATGTCAGTACGGCAGTCAGTCGGATTTGTGTTATGAGCCTGTAAGCTCATAGTGCTCATAATTTGTTGCTGTATCGGATGTACCTGCTATTGACTATTGGGACACTAGGCTAGGTGCTAGGTTCGAGGCCATGCCTTCTCTGAAGCGGCTCGACTCCGATGTTCTGCTTTCGCTGCCGGATGCTAAGCGGGCCACCAAGGTGCCGAACACATGGTCCCAGTAATTTAAAGCCTTAGCTAATAATGAAATAGGTTCCGGTGAGGTTAAACTAGCAGAACTAAAATTAACACCTTGATGTACCCATTTTTTTGAGGGAAGGGCCCGCGTGCAGCATTTTTTAGTAGCTTAGTATTTTATTTAGTTTCTGGTCATTGAGCACTGTGTAGGAGTCAGACCGGCCTGTGTCCGCTTTGTCCTCGTTTGTGGCTGCACTACCAACTTCGAGTTCGACCGTGGCTTCGCCCCGGCATGAATCACAAGAAGATGCAAAGGAGGAGAGTGGATCACAGCATGGGCCCGACTCTCAAGAAACTTTGATCTTGGGGGAGCACCTGAATGATTCGCAAGATGATGAGCCCGAGTTCTCAAATCAAAGAGCAGAGGAAAAGCAGATGTGACATGTGATTTTGGAAGTGGCAAGGCCTACTTTCAGCTTCTTTGTCGTGTTGGCTCCGAATGCCAATTGAAGCACGATAGTTTTGCAGTTTTGGATCCTGGCTAAATCGATGCCGAGAAGTTGGAAAACAGAGCACTTGCCACCCCATGTCATTATGTCTCCAAGCATATGTGCGCTCTCAAAACATTGAATTAAATCGAAACTGTTACAAGCCTGCATCCAGGTCATCGGCCACTTCATCCGAGAAGCTTCGCTTCGGGCCCAGTGTTCATTCTAAAGATTCTAGGGTCACATGGCATGTGGCATCTGGCATCTGGATGAAGGAGATTGACAATTGGGACCAAGCAGTTCAGTGATTAAGGCTGGTTAGGGATTAGGTCCAATGGGCATTGGCATTGTAGGGTCTTAACAAATTAAGTTGCCAATTCAGAGACATACTTTTTTCACAGGCAAAAACCCAAGTCGTTGAGCCGGGTGCTGAGGCGAGTTTGACTTGGCGAAGTGAGCACCGTATGCTCGAGTGCAGCTTCTCGGTTCTATGTGTTTTCCATATGAGGTCGCAACATCCAAAAAAAGTAGACTCCTGGATCTTCAGGCCCCAGGTCTTAAACCCAATAACCAAGAACGAACGAATCTTGAATTATCATCTTGGTGCTTACAATGATCTCATGATCAGCTTTGGATGCTTCGGATAATCTTTGGATCTTGCTTGCCAGTTCCGGGCTATATGCTCTGTGGCTGCCATGACCTCAACTGGCTGCAAAGTCTTTTCAGTGATGTTAGTGATTTGTTCGGGTTAAGGTTACAGACAGCATGTTTTGTAGGGGCATTCGGGGGCCTCAAATGTTTAGATGGATTCTGGGATTCTAGGTCCTAGGTTCTAGATATTGAAGGTTCTCGGTCCCGAGGTTTACCCGATGTACTGCATACTGCCATGTCATTCGTCAGGTCCCTTTCAAATATCTGTACAGTCAGACAGTACCTGAGTCATATAGTTAGGCGGGCATCCTGTTGTGCCCATTGCGGGGCCAAGGCCCGACAAACCAATAGAGTCATCGGAGATAGATTCTGGCAGTTGGAAGTTTTGACATCAGCCTGGTTGTGTGTCTATGATGACATAGCAAAGTCAAGCAAAGTCTTCTCTGAAGCCTCGCCGATTGAACCAAGAAGGAAAAAGTCGGCTCTCGGATCGTGACATCTTTGAATGTGTCCATTCTGTTCCCTACACCATGGATCCTATAGTCCTGTAGGTCCATTCAGGTTTTTATGTATTCTGAGGCCATCTCATGTGCTTTCCTTGTTCTGATATGCTCGCCTTCGTTTCCTGACACTCTACATTGTCAAGCTTTCACCAGGCCCTCGTTGCACCAGTGTTTGACTAAACTACTGTCTGTATTCGTTGTGGGCATCACTAATCGCTTGCGCCGGATAGAAGCTTTCTGTGGCTTTCTTGTGCATGCCCTATGGGACTCACTTGTTTCGATATCGTTCCTACATCAGGGATTAGTGTCCTAAGTTGTTCCTTGTTAAATGTTTTGTTGAGTCTGGGTTGTTGCAACTTGCATATGCTTGGTGTTTTGTTTTTTGTTGTATTATGTTCCTGACATTTTCTATTTTCCCCAGTGTTTCTGCTGTTGCAGTGCATGGACTTGCTGGGTTTCGGTATTATGTTCCCATCTTCCAGTATTCCCCAATGTCTTTGCTGTTGCAAGTGGCTGCAAGTGCTGGGAAATGTGCGTGTTTGCATTGGTGTCGGCGCTTTCGTTTTGATGTAAATCATATGCTTTCCCTAGTTGCCCTTGTGTTTTTGTGTATTTTTTTACTATGTTTTTTGTTACTTTCTGGTGTTTTTTTTAAATTACAATGGTTTTCCCTAGGGTTTTCATATTTTTTCCAATTTTTTGCTTATTTTCCCTAGTGTTTGTGCTATTTTCCGGTTGCTTCATTTGTTTTCTTATTTTGCACTCCTATTTTTTTCTATTTTTTTACTTTTTTTTTCCTATTTTTGGAGCCTATTTTTTTACTAATTATTTACTATTTCTTTACTAATTCTTGACAACCGATTCCTATTTCTGAAAACATAGTGATTCCTATTTTATTCCTATTTTGAACGTAAATAATTAATCTGGCATCTCTGAACATTTCCATATGCATCCTCCTCTTAATAGTAGTAGTAGTAGTAGCAGCAGCAGCAGTAGTGGTACCAGCAGCAGTAGTCATCGTCGTAGCCCAAGAAGCAGCAACAGCGGCGGCTGCGGCAGCAGCAGCAGCAGCAGCAGCAGTTCAGGCATTCTGTTTTCCACTTAGATTTCTGTGGAGGTATGGCCTTTCGAAACATTCGCTCGGGGTCTGCGTGATCGGGAGTCCAAGAAGGCATCAGCGCGAACTGCAAAAGAGTTGATTGCGTCGAGCTGCCTCAAATGCTTCGGCATCCCGACTTTGCGGCGTGTAGTGTCACAAGAAAGCAATCGGCCGCGGAACTTGAAATCGTTCCCATAATGACATGCTGGCGACTACCCCGAGTAGGTCGCTTGGCCGGAGCATTGAAGCACCACATCTTTCGCGTGTTCTCGGAGCTTAGGTGGCGCAAGTCGCCTTCAGGGATGTGTGGTAGCGAAGCCTTCGAACTGATTTGCCGACTCCCAGGTTTAGCTTCAAAGCACATGTGTCAGCGGCCGACGAGATCGAGCTGCTGAAAGCTATTAACACTCTTCCGCAGCAGCTTTGCTGCGATCTCCAGGAGTGGGGGGAATTTACGCAAGAGTTTTGGTGTAAGCTGCCCAGGCAGTGACAAGTGCCGTGCCGGACCCTGACATGCCAAGCGGACGGGTTGTATATACCGGTGCAGGTAGCATTCCCCAAGCGCCTTGCTTACCCTCAAGCAGAGGATGTTTATGCAGGAAGTCACCACATGCTCTGACCACTGTCCCTGACTGGGGGTTCTGACTTCCGACCGTGGGCTCTAACGTTTGTTGTTGCCTTCCGCAAGCCCCGGGAGCTCCAAGTTTTCGGCTTAACCGTTACTTGACCTGCAGCACAGAGTGTTTCGTGTTCCATGATGGAGAGTAGCCGCACGTCAAAATCCTGCCAAGGAAAATCCCCGAGATTTTGCAGAGCACCGTGGGCTCCGATCTGCGACTGCCTGGCGGACAGAGCCACCCAGCAGGAAAGAACCGAAGTATGGTGCCTTGGCCTCTCAGGGACCAGCAACCCCAGCAAGAATCACAGAACATTTTTGCCAGCTTCCAAGTCAGGTCGTGCTTCTGCCATTGTCCGACCTTCACTGCATTTTATCTTTGTCTTGAATCTCTGTCTTTCTCTGTCTGTCAGTCGCTCTCTAGTTCTCTCTCTCTCTCTCCGAGGAGCGTTTCTCATTATCTCTTTTACTTGCACTCTCAGGTTCACAGGCTTGAACTGGTGTAAAACTTAAGGACCTGTGACTTTTCATTGTTGCAAGAAGTTGAGGGCTCTTTGCGTTGAAAGCCCGGATCCCCGACAGGTCTGGCTCGCGGACTTCCAGACGCGCGCCCACTTCGAGGCCTGTGCATTAAGCAGCTTGACGTTTTGACGGTCAGGGGCAATGCTTCTTTCGGATTGAGGCTTCAAGCCGTAGAGTGTAGAGCATAAAGGCTTGAAGCAGCTGCCCGAAGGAAACTCCAATCGAAACACAGACAACTCGTGGTGAGGGCGGAAGCACATGGAAGCACCACATGTTGTTGTAGTGCTGATATCCGTGACAGGCAAATCCTGTCATCGTCGGTTTTGAACAATCCCGCGTTTTTCACAGCCCCGAGGACAAAGAAACGAGGGTCGCAATAGTACAAGTTGTCGCGGCCCTCGTCGTATCTCGTCGTCCCAGCAAGACTCATTTCTGCTTTCCTCTCGGTGCAGGAGCAGCAGAATCCGAGGCGTAAAGGACTTGCCCGACGAGTCGGCATTGACAAGAGTAAGCGTTGCCACCCGAAGGCCTTCGAGAGCCACTCCGCTCACTTAGACCTGATGGCGAAGTTCGAAGCCGCCATCGATCCTGATAGCTTTGCGGCGATCCAGCGACCTTGGCTTCTGATGATGTTTCACGCAAAGGGTTTAGCGTTTGAAAACAGGTTGATTGGGGTTTTGTGCTCAGCATCCTAAGTGAGGAATCAAGTTAGAGCACTGTGTGATTGGAAGGTTCAGCGATGAGGATCTTCCACGGGCAGGGTCCTCATGTTTGCTTTTACCACAATCTTGTAACTCCGGCGCCACCATCCTTACGGGTGCTGGGTTGGGGAGCTCATGGATGCCCCCAAACTCTTGAGCCTCGAAATGAAAGCAATCCGCAAGAGCAAAGGTACGCCCAACCGGCAACTGTCCTTCCGGGATGCTGGGCGGCAAACAGACCACTGTCGGCTTGGTTGTTTGCGTGGTTGGCAGGGGTTGCGGTGTTTCAGGCGGTAGCAGGTTGAGGTTCCAGCTCCATGTACCCTACCAGCTTCAGCTTCACCTTGGGCGGTCTTCTAGTGATTGTGATATCAAGAGATCCTGATTCAGGAGTCCACCATATCGTGATGTTGGATCTCAAGGAGGGTACGAAGCATGAGGACATCCTGAAACTACAGACATCCATGCTGCTGGGCGGCATGAGAGAAGAAGGTGATCGTGACCTACATTCCGAAGAAGGCCTCAACTGGCGAAACCGTCCTATCAGGGGTATTTTCCGTAGCGAGAACATGCCAACCGTAACAAAAAACAGTAACAAGAACAGGCCCCCGGATCGCATCACAAATCCTGTTGTTCCGGTAAAAGCGCCACCTGCAGCCCCTTGTAACCGAACTCTGGGCCTTTGGCTTCGAAGTGTTGGGGATTAGGGTTATACAGGGTTTAGGGTTGTGGTTTGGGGTTTAGAGGTTTAGGGTTTAGGGGTTTTGGGACTTCAGCTTGGTGACAAGCACATACGCACAGCTGAAAGTGGCTGCACTCATTTCTTAATTTTTCATGCATCACTTTGAAGCTATATGAGACGACAACAAACACACACACACACAGACACACACACACACACACACACACTGTTACGACTGTCAGCTTGCCTGCCTGCCTGTTTGCTTGCTTGTGCCTGCATATGGGAAACACGCATAAGATTGGTTGTGCGTACCCGCTGATTATCCATTTACCAGCACACGCATGTGTGTGTGTGTTTGCGTGTCTCAATGCATCGATACCTTCATCTATTCCTATCTACTTCAGCCGTTTCCATTCCAGCGTGTGAGATGGGTTTCCGTTTCCGTCACTCCGCAAAGCAGTTCCCGTTTCCTATTTATCTGCCCCAATCTCTTCTGGGACTGTTTGGCTTTAAGGCCTCTCCTCTGTGTGATGCCTTTGCGGAAAATGCCACAGCTTAACGCAGGGCGCAGGTAAAAGCCGTCCCTCCTCCCTCCACGTGCGTGAAGGCAGCAAGCATGAGCACAGACAGCCTTCGAACGAGGATTTCATTGTCGTTACAATAGACGGGGTGCTTGGAAATACTTCGGCTGCAGATCCGGAGAGCTGTTCCCACCTGAGGCTCGGCCTCGGACAGCCTGGTTCTCAGAGCACATTCAGAGGTTCAGGGGGATATGTAGCTTCTTGGCTTCGCAGTCTGCATGTCGATGCCGCACCGGTAGGGCTGTGGGCTTTGGGTCTGAAAGGAGGATGCGACGCCAACAGGCTAGGCCCTCTTGTTTGCCAAATCTGTCAGCTTGTCTGCATGTATGGTATATGCTCCTCGAGACTCCTTTCAAGGACATCGCACATTCGACTGCTTGCGGTTCATGTTCTTGATCGTCATGCATTACGACCATTGTATACTATTGCTGGGCAAGAAGCATTTTTTGTGTTGCTGTTGTCGTCCCTTGCAGTGCTCGTGTTTGCCTTGGGGTGCGCCTGCTTGCGAGTCCTGAGGTCCCGGTAATGAGGTAATTACCTACCACCGACATCGATAGCTATAGCAGATTTGATACTAAGTACCCTCTTGCTCTGAGGAAGATCAAGGAGGTGTCTCGCATGGCGGTCGCCTTGGCCGACGAGATGCCTGCAAAGCATCCGGCTGTCAATCGTTGTGGGCGTCAAAACAAGTCAGAGCTTGACTAGAAGTCGACGTGTCTTTCGGTGGATACTTACGGAGCATTCAGTGGACACAGCGTCTGTTCTGAATCGGGCTCGCTGGTGTTGAAAATTGACGATCATCCGCAGCAATGCGGCAAGTGTTTCGTGCACTTCTGACTTTCTCAATGAACATGGTTTTTATGTGCTGTCTACTGTACGGTAGGATCTTAGTGTCAGCATCTCCGTGTGCTTTCCAGACCTGTGCCGTGAGATATACTGTAGTGAGTCGCGATGATTGCAAGAAAGAATGACGATAGCACCCACAAGCATAGTTTTGCCATGCACATATCGACCCGTCTAGGCAGGCAGGCCCTTCTGGCGGAGATCGCAGCAACCGAAGTCTGGTTGCCCTGGTCGTTGCTCGCCCCATTGCCGGATCTGTTATATAAGTCAAGTACACGTGTGATCTTGGGGCAGGTGTTTGTTGCTATGGTTCTGCAGTATCCGTGACTTCACACTGATGTCAGTCAGTTTTGTACATGAAATGTGGGTCCAGCTCCAAGATCTTGAGGACTTTACTTCCATTGAAGCCTACGAGGCCGGATTGCATCTTTAGAATAACACAGGAGAGACTGTTTTGGGTCGAAGGGTTTCCGGGTTGAACAAAAGCTGTGGATTATTTGTGTTTGTGTCTATGGTCAAGAGCATACGGAAAGCTCGCGGACATGTGAAGCTGCAGATTAACGAGTGTCAGTCTTGCTGCTAAACTGACATCATGGTTTAGTAGCAATGTTGCTTGGATTGTTTTCCATCCCAACCCCCTGAAAGGTGTACGAGAAGCACCCGGAGCATCTTGCATGTATCGAGCAGAAGATCAAGCCGCTACTGCTGCCTGGGTCGCGTGCGGCTATCCAGCCCCTGAACTTGCATTTTAGAACCAGACTTGTATGATGTTGCGAAGCCAGCCAGCACAAGCCGTTGGCAGAGGTGCATGTTTAGCACTCGAGAGCATCAAAGAGCTTCTGCTCTGGTGAGCTCAACACTAAGCCAACAAATACAAGTGTCAGCGGATTTCGCAGCAGTGTCTACGTAGTCTAGGGCCTAGGGTTGACAAAATTGACATTACAAGGCCGCAAGGTTTAGAAATAGTTAGATGTCAAAGCTGTAAATTTCCTGCAAGGGTATTCTCTTCCACCTTGTTTAGGGGTGCTAAATTCCCCCCCTTCCAAACATCACTACTGCTACCGCTGCTGCTACTGCTGCTGCTGCTACTGCTACTGCTGCTATCGTTGCTACGACCACGACGACGACCACTACTAGTGCTGCTGCTGCTGGTGCTACTAGCAACTGCAAGTTCTAAAATACAATAGCTGTAGCACAAAGAAGATAATGCCGCCGCGCATTGCATAGAGTCTCCACATCTCTTAGGCTTCCGGAGAAAATCGCGTGGGGGGTTTGGTGTGTATGTGTGTGTAGATTCACATATCACTACACGACACTGCCTTGTTATCCTCATGTTCGGTGCCTACGTTGGCACAACTTTCAACCGACGCTTCAGGTATGTGAGCTGAAGCCTGGCATGAGTAGAAGGGATCTTCTCGCAAAGGGCTGCCATTATCACAAGGACTGAAGTACAAAAGGTACCTCAGAAGCCCAGTGGAGGGCACCCCACACATATTGTCGCTGGAGCTCGGGTTTTGAGGTGCTTAGGCACCCACAGACCAAAGATCATCCGTGTCACCGCGACGGCATCGATTTAGCTCGATTCGAGACAAAAGCTGACTGAAGTGTGGTTGGTGTCGTTGAGGATCTCTTAACGTTCAATCTGTTTACCTTCCTTCGGCTGTCTTAGGACCTGGTCCTGTAGCCAGCAAACCTCGAGGCCTCGCACTATTACCCAGTCGCTAGCAAGTCAAGGCGCTCTGCTTGATGGTGTCCACATACCCAGCTGTTCCACGATTGTGCTGTTGCCGGAGCTCATGCTCTGACTTGATATAATTACCTGCAACTTCTCACTGGCCTTGGCATGTCAGGGTGCTCACTCCCTCTTTGCGGGCGTTTTCATCCAGAAGATGCCCACAGACCTGTGGTGTTACCAGCAGGCTGCTGATATGTTGGGGTCCGCAGTCAGGGTCCTCAGTCAGGTCGTGCGACCGGTGGCTTGCGGGGCTTCAGTCTTCAAGTCTCAGGATAGGTACCACTGCGGTGGCTGGTTAGTGTTGTCCTGGGTCTGGCACAAGCCTGCGATGTTAAGAGCCCGGGTCCCGAATCCAACATCCGCAGTGTTGACCTAGAACATGGAGGTCATCCATGACCTTCGGCCCATGTACATCATCGACCTTGGCAGCTCCCAAGGAGGCGATGGCATACGGGTGCATGCAGCAACACTGGTACTACTGGTACATGCCTGGAAAGAGAAGATGTAGTGACGGCGTGAAGCGCAAACTGCCCCTGCGGAAGGCAGCGCCGTATGGTTTGCATCCATGCTGAAGCTCTTCGAAATTCCGGGCAAGGCCATGCCTGGGGGCTTGTAACGAGTGTGCGCAGGGATACTCTGTAGGATGTTTCTTGGTACTGCTTGTTTTTCAGATTTCAATATTAAGCTTGGGATCAAGATGTCTGAGCCTGCAGCAAGAACAGTGCGAGGTAGAAGACATCTTATCCATTTGCCGGTTGTGAGAGATGCTGATCGCAACTGGCGACCACCGAGTAGTCCAAGCTGTCATGTTCACGGTCTTCAAGCATCCATAGCCCGAAACCGACGAATGAACCCAGTCTTGTTTCAGCCAGAATGGTCTTCATTTATAGCGCGTACTTACATGTCAGTTAGCATAATAAGGTGACCATGACATGTCACTACCTCTGCACTTGCTCCCAATTGCTGGTCGTTGCTCCCATTCGTTGGACTGGTGCTGTTAGATCCTCGTTTCGCTTGCAGTCCCGTTGTGACGGTGGCCACATTACACATGTTTTACGGTTCTTCTACTCGTATGAGGTCATTTCCGTCGACTTGGCCCTGGAGCAGGCCTATTGGTCCGGCCCCCATACATAATCTTTCGCCTGGAGCTCTTCCCCGTGGTCGTCTGCTTATCATAGCAGGTGCAGCGTTGTAGTTACTTGATCCAACTGACACCTTCGAACTTGCCTGGCCTTGGAAGGGAGCAAGGTTAAGTAACACCGACTGAAACAGAAGTCCTCAATCCACATTTTCCAGGACACTTGCATGAACTTTTGTCTGCTTGGATGTCGGATCCCATGCTTGCAGCATATTGACGGGTGTCATTGCCCGTCTTGCGTGAGAGCACCTTTCAATTCATCAGTCGGGCCGCAATCTCGGCCAAAGGCTCACGAAGCAGCGAGCGGAGTCTGCTGTGCAGCGGCTTAAGCTCGAGGCTTTCGTGGATTGGCCTGCTTCCCAGTGCCAATTTGCTCGCAGGAGAATTCGGATTATGGGCTTCCCATTGGCACGCTCTGTCTGCTGGAAATTATCCCAGCATGCCCCTCGTGGGTTTAATTGCCTTAATGGTTCTTGAGCGGTCACTGATCGATACACAGCCAAGAAACAAATGTCGTCGTTGTAGTAGCAGTTAGAGCCATAGCTGGAGTAGAAGTAGAGAAGAAGTGGCAGTACTAGTAGTCGTAGTAGTCGTAGTCGTCGTAGTAGTAGTAGCAGCAGCAGCAGCCAGCAGCCGCAGTGGCAGTGGCAGTAGCAGCAGCAGCAGGAGTAGTAGTAGTAGTAGTAGTAGTAGTAGTAGTAGTAGTAGTAGTAGTAGTAGTAGTAGTAGTAGTAGTGGTGGTAGGAGTCGGAGTAACGAGTAGGAGTAGGAGCAGGAGGAGGAGCAGCAGCAGCACTCTACTGGCAGTGGCAGCGGCAGCGGCAGTAGCAGTAGCAGTAGGAGGACCATCGTCCTATTCTTGTAGCAAACCTGCCCCGGTGCGCTTGTACTAGCCTCTCCCCACTCGTTGCAGTTCACGTCAAGACAGCTGGCGCTTGAACGTGCTTCCTCTCGGGCCGGAAGGAACTACGTGACCGGTGGCTCCAAGAACAAGGAGGTGAGGGCAAAAGCCGGACACTTGGCGAGCTTTCCTTCCCTCCTGGCCGAGGAGGACTTGTAACCGGAAATGGCCTTCTATGATTGATCCTCCTTCGCAAACTACCGAAGGACAGGCACAAAAGTTTTCATATCGATGTCTTGAATGCAGGAATCGGAAGCCCCTGATCTTCAAGCATTACTTTTTGATTCCTGTACGCAGTCTGGAAGCCCACAGCTCTTTGAGATCGAGGTCGTGCTGAGCCAAACTACCTCATTCCAAGCCTGTGCTTGCTCCGTTTATAGTTGTTTCACATCTGCCTTTATAGTTGTTGCTGTCTGTCCCGTCCCGTCCCGTCTGTCTGTCTGCATGTGTATGGATGTATGCATGGACGTATGTGCGTATGTACGTATGTAGGTGTATGTATGTATGTAGGTATAGGTATGTGTGTATGTATGTATGTAAGTATGTACGGAGACGCGTATGTACGTCTGTAGGTATGTATGTAGATAGGTATGTCAATGTATGTATGGATGGATGCATGTATGTACATTGATGTTCGGTGTATCTGTTACTTTCGGCATGTTAAAATGTGTATTTGTTAGTTCTCGTATTATCGGCTAGGTAGGTCTGGAATAGGAGGGTCACACTACGGCATGAGATCAGCATGCTCTTTTGACTTTTGATCACCACGTTGATCCGTGGCCATTTTGGGTCGAGACGATCGTCTCGATCCGCGAAGGATCTTTTTGTCGATCAGGTGAGGTCTAGGGCCTGGGTAGCTTTCGCTCGAGCTATGGCTGGTTGGGGTCAAGACGCCTGGGGTCAGCAGCAGGCTGATCAGCCTCAGCCCTATGCTGGTTACCCTAATCAACCTAGGGGCCAGTGGGGAGGTCAGAACCAGCACGATCGCAGAGAGAGGCGCCAACGCCGCGATCGTGGTGGCGATCGCTTCCCAAATGCTGCTCACAACCCCTACGAGGTTCGTCTCCCCCCGCACATTGAGTCGATCGCTACCTGTGAGGATGACGATCGCAAGACCTCGATCATCATGGTCGACAACAGAGACGACAGGATCGTCTCGCCTTTTCAGGCATGGCTGGTCCGGGAGATCATGACGAACGCCTCCTCCTCGACGAACGTCTTGACGGAGAGAGATCAAGTCATGACTCCCAGTTCTGGGTACCACATGTCGCTCTTTGCCAACTACACTCTGGATGGCATAAAAGCGACACTGGCGATCTCAGTGGACTCTACGACAGGAGTTCCCTGTGGAGACTGGTCTGCTCAGACCGCCAAGGCACTCGCCCACGAGGCTTTTCAGCCTTTCTCGTGGCCGGTGCTCAGGGACACGTCGCCATCGTACACCGACATCAAGGTGTACAATGGCAATGAGATCCTCTTTCACTGGATCCTGAGGGGATACCGTGCCGACTCGGATCTGTCGGTTCAGCAGCAGTTCGCTGATGAGCTGCTGATCCGCGACGTCTGTCGTGGTCGGGTGCGGCTCTCAGTCGTGGTGGCCGCTTTCACCGGTTGGAAGTGCTCCGTCTTCTCTTTCGAGTGTGGCGGTCGCACATACTCTGTGGGCCCTCAGGGCGTGGTCGTGGCTGGAGATCATGCCCGCTCGAGGTTTGAGCTCCGAGTGTGCAGCCGCTCTTCAGAGGATGCGGTCGGAAATGACGCCGATCGGCTGGAGTTCCGCTATCGGGATGCCAACAATCGCATGGACTTGAAGTGCGCTCGCACTTCGGCCCCGGCTACGTGGTTGACGGTCTCCCACATCAGCGGGCCTACGCTCATTCAGGCCATCACCCGGTGCCGTGATCAGCGGGCACGGGTGGAAGGGCCTGAACAGACTGAGCAGTTCGCTCAGCTGGCGGCCGCTCACCAAAACTGGTGGCACAACGCTCTCACCACGGACTATGCCCATATCGGCGTGCTGGTCTCGTTCGTGGGCGGCCTTGATCATGGCAACTTCCACGTTCAGTGCGAGAGCAAGCTCTACGTGATGCAGGGCGCCGTGGTCTCTAGGGCGGCGCTCGCCGAGATGACCCACACTCAGGAGTCGGCCTCTCCGCTGCCGTTCGGCCCGCCCGCTCTTTCTCAAGGGGCTTGGCGGCAGGCAGCGGTCAGCTCTGACACGGCCGTGCCGGAGACTTCGCAGATTGCCGTTCGCAATCGCAATCGGGCGGAGATGGAATCCCGGGCGCTCGCCCCCGAAGATCGACCACCTGCTCAGCCGGTGGACTACGATCAGAACATGTTCACAGTGCTCGGCATTCATGTCGTTCGTCGTTCGTCGTGCCGTTCGGTTGGCCGGGAAGGTTGGTCGGGGCACTTCAACGGCGATGCTCATGATGCCTTCCTCGAGTTTCTTCTTTCGCTAGTTTTGGCTCGGCAGGATGTTGCGGGAAGCAGCGCCAGCCGATCGCTGGACAGCGAAGATCCTTGCTTACCCATGTTTCGACCCTGGGTTTCGCCAGGCGATCGTGGCGACCCGGCTGGCAGAGATCCCTTTTGTCCTTTCAATGGACGCCGGGACGCCTGAGCAGTTCGCCGCGGTGTCTCTCGACTGGACGGCCAGCTCGGCCAAGACGGAGCACGACCTCCTGGCTCCGAGGACCCAAATGCTCGAACAGTACTGGGTCTTCGTGAAGGCCGCGGAATCGCTCTTTGTTGAGTCTCTCGGCTACCAGATGGGCTTTGCTCGCTGCTCGAAGGTGCCCCGAGAACGTTCTGCAAAGTCGATCGCACACTTTCAACGGAGATGGCCATCCGAGTCTAGCTGCACCAGTTCTGGCTCCTTCGGCTAAATCGAGGCTGCCGGCAAGCTCTTCTTCTCCCTCGGCGACTCCATTGCTCGACTTGGAGGTTAACGCCGAGAAACAGAAATGGGCTAAGCGCTTGAAGGCGATCGCTGATCGGGCCGGCGAACACGCTCGGCCCGAAGGGGGCCACGATGCTGAGGGGATCCTCTCGGAAGAGGAACGCGCTCGCCTTCGGCTGTTGGTTTTCACCTCGGGGGCGCCTTCTGCAGTGGCAAACCACATTCGTAGGTTCGAGAAGTTCGAATTGTGGGCTCGGCATGTGCCGCTCCCCCTCTACCCCATCTCGGACGATAAGATCCTGAAGTATGCCATGGAGCTCGACTCAAGGGAGTGCGGCCCGACTGTTCTTCCTTCGCTCCGCATGGCTCTTAAATGGGTGGCTTTTCGGATTAACCTCAAGCTCCCTTCGATCGAGACAGCGGAGCTAAAGGCGCTCGAGAAGGAGATCTTCACACAGCGAGGGCGGCCGCTGAAGGAAGCGATCGCTTTCCCGCTCGAGCTGGTCCAGGCTATGGAGCGCTTTGTCGCTAACGAAGCTCACCCTGTACCGGCTCGGGTGTTCCTCTGGTGGGTCCTCTGCATGATCTTCGCGTCGCTCCGCTTTGACGACGCGATCCATGTGAAGCCCCACGAGCTAGAGGTCAAGCCTGACGGTCTGTTCGGGATCTCCTGGCAGACCAAGACTGAGCGGAAGCGGCGCGGCACCAAGTTCATGGTCCCCGACGTTGCTTTTTCTAAAGTGGCTTGGTTCAAGATCGGGAAGGACTTGTTCGAGTCGCAGTTCCCGCTCGTGGAACGCGACTTCTGGATCCCCGAGCTCGACACCAAGGAGCGCTGGCGCCAGACTCCCCCTGATTACGCTCGCTCTCTCCAGTGGCTCCACCACCTGGTTTGGCTCGCGGGGCAGGAGAGTGCGGTCGCGAGGGAGTTCCTGGACAAGGTCACCGATCTTACGTGGCACTCAGCTCGAGTAACTATGCTTGATCTGGCTGGCCGTTGTGAACGATCGGAACAAGAGATCGGGGTTCAGGCGAACTGGAAGAACCCCGGCCCGCTCGTCCTCAAGTACACTCGCTGGAGGTCTTCTCTTCCAGCGAAAATGATCAAAGAGTTGGTGCAGGAGGTCTCGCGCGAGTTCGTGCCCCTCTGTGCTCAAGAGGATGACACAATCGAGGACGCAGAGGACAGGGATCTTTCATTGACTGAGTTCTTTGTCAAAGTCCCGGTCAAGGGCTCTAAGACTCTAGTTATGACTATCGTTTTCATGTGTGTGCAGCAGACTCTGTGGAAGAGATCGCATGCAAACGCGCGATCACGCCCGAATTTACACACATCGGGTCTGTTCTGCCCGACCCTAAGCTCTTTTGCAAACTGTGCGCTAAGGCTCGGCCAGACGTGGCTCTCGCCTTTAAGGTCTAAAATTCTGTGCACTCTGCGCCTGCTTGCGCCTTGTCGCATTTGAGAAAACTTCGTTGAGCTTGCTCAAGCTTTGATTGAGGCTCTTTTGCGTTGTTCCGCCATGGTCGACCGCACGGTCTACCCGGACAAGGACAAGACGCCCGAGCTCGCCTTACGCCAGATCTTCGGACGGCAGAAGCTCCCCGAAAACTTATGCCTTCTCATGGCGAATAAAGGCATGCTCTCCGTCGAGCGCATGTCCATGCTCGGGGACTCCATCGCGTCGGTCAAGGCGACGCTCCGGGCTATCGTTGGAGACGACACGCAGTTCGGGGCCGATGGGCCGGCACAGGAGCTCTCGCTCACTCTCCTGACCGCGATCTGGAAGTCAGCCTCAGTTCTGCAAGAACACGTTGCCTCTCGGCGGGCCAAGATGGAGGAGGATCCGTCCAAAATACCAGAGATTCCTGGGGAAGATCATGCTGAGTTTCGTGAGCTCTTTGTCGCTCAGCACCCCGACATCATTCTCACCTACATGCGCGAGCCGCACCGGAAGTTCGTCGAGCGGATCCACCGGGACTATATGGTCCATGGGGCGGTCGCGTTCTACGAGGTCGCTGAAATGCGCTCCCGCTCGGACCGCATGGTGCAAACACCTGGCTTCTCGAAAACTTCCGAGGATCTCCTCAAGGTGGTCCAGCTCGACAACAAGGTGGCGGTCGCCTCAGAGACGGAGGTCATGGATCGCCTCCACTCGTTCTTTGTGGCGCTCGAGTACCTCAACATCTGCGAGTTCACCTTCGACTCCGGTCCCCTCAAGTACCTCTCGGAGCTCGAGGAGTGGCGCCACGAGAATCGTGGTCTCGCAGTTCTTCTCGCCGCTGATTCCTTAATCAGGAAGAAGGTCTACAAGCTCAACAACGACAAGCGCAAGGACTTTCCTACGTTCTCTGAGGCTCTCTGCGAGGTCCTCAAGAACTACAAGCAGCTCTGGAACGACGCTCGTTCAACAGCTGAACTTGAAAAGTTCCGCCAGGTCGAGCACGAGTTCGCTACTCCTCCGAAGCGGCCTCGCTCGAGGTCCCCTCCGCCGACACCTCCGAAGAACGAGGCCAAGACTCGCAAGAATCGAGCTCGTCGGCAGAAGGAAAAGGAGTTGTTCAAGCAAGCTCGCGCAGAGCGCGATCGCGCTCGTGACCACTCTAAGCCGAACAAGCCTTCAGTGCCTAAGCTCACAGAGAAGGACAAGGTCGATCGCGACACCCGGGTTCCGGAGAAGGAGTGGAAGAAGATCATGTCTTTCTCTTATACTGGGGCTCGCCGCTGCCCATGGTTCAACTGCTCGCTCGGCTGTCGGTTTGGGGATCAATGCAAGAACAAGCATATCTGCGTGCAGTGCGGGGGTGATCACCCCTACCATGGCAATCACTGAGCTCTCGTGCCACCGCCGGGGGAGTTTGGTCGTCTCCCTCCGGCACCGGTGCTCGACAGACCACCGGGGGAGTTCTCTCCCCCCCCACTGCAGCAGCCGCCGGCTCTGGCTGCTAATGAGGTTTCTTCTCAGAGACTGACAGCTGCCCCTGCAGGTCGGCCGCCACCGTGGCTTCGTTGGGCTGAGGTGCCCCGGGATCCCGACACAATTCGTGAGCTCGGTCCCTGGTGCCTCGAGATCTTTGCCGGATCTGCTGGCCTCACCGCTGCCTGGAAACGTCACGGTCTTAAGACTTTGCCGCCGATCGACAAGTGCACCTCCGAGTTCCTTCTGGAGTCGATCGACTTGCTGGACGCACAGGTCTTTGATTGGCTGCTCTTGCTGTGCCGCATGGGGGCGATCGTCTTTCTGCACTTGGGCATTCCCTGCGCCACGTTCAGCGTGGCTAGGGATCGGCCTGGAGGACCCCCCCCCTGCGATCGCAGGCGCTCCCCCTTGGCCTCTACGTTCTCAAGAAGCACCATCAAGCACAGCTCTTCGAGGCCAATGAGCTCTTGTTCCGATCCCTTCTTCTTTTCGACGCAGTGGTTCAAGCTGGCGGAGATGCCTCGATCGAGAACCCGAAGGACAGTCTGATCTGGCAGGTCCCTCAGGTCCAGCAGCTCAAGGTTCGTCTTCACCTCTACAATTCTACAACGTCGATCTTGATCAGTGCGAGTATGGATCACCTCATCGCAAGCCTACTCGGCTTCTTGTCAGTCACGCTGCTCTTCTCGCTCTTGCACGTCCTTGTTCAGGTGGACATGTTCATCAGCCTCTTCGTGGCGTGACAAGGTCGGAGACTGGCAAGAAGATCTTCAAGACTAAAGCAGCTCAGGTCTACCCCTCGGCGCTTTGCACCGCGTGGGCGATCGCCGTGGCCGCGATCGTGCAGAATTCGGCCCAGCAGTTCGCCGCTTCGTTTGCTCTCACGGCTCCGTCGGCAGAGCGCAAGCGATCTGTGGGATCCCAGATTGCTTGGAAAGGCCATCGCCAATCCGCTGCCGCTCGGCTGGCGGCGGCTAGCGGCTATCAGCTCAAACGAGGTGCCGCCAAGCCGCTGCTCGACGTCGAGTGCGAGCCAGGTCAGGCAATCCAGTGGTCTCTTCAGGTTCGGCACCCATTCACCGTGCAGCCGGCGCTCCCCGACAAGATCGTCGACAACATCAAGTTCATTGTCTCCTCCCCGCAGGCGCTCGTGGCTCGCCGTTCTGAGCACCTTCAGTTCTGGCAACAGCGTGCGCTCACGCTGCTTCCAGAGACAGATCGGATTTTGCGGTCAATCGCCGACGCTCCTCTTCGTCGGCTTCTTCGCGGTGCTCCGGACTATGCTGATCTGCAGCTGGGCTCTTGCACTCACGTGGCGCTCTACGACGAGCTCTTCGCAGCGATCGGCTGCACGGATCATCAAATTCTCCAAGGCATTCGCGGTGGCTTCCCGATCGTTGGCGAAATCCAGCGCTCGGGGCGCTGGCCGCCGTTCACAAAGCCACAGCGGTCAGTGCCTGTTCAGGAAGCTCTGGATCGGGCCTGGGAGTTGCGAGCCAAGGTCTTTTGCAGATGCAGGTCGGTTCCCGTTTCTGACAATCTAAGGTCTCTTTGGAATGCCACGCTCGAGGACGTCAAGGAAGGCTCCACCTTGGGTCCTTTCGGATCCGAAGATGAAGTCTCCAAGTTCTTGGAGTGTTCCGACTGGATCCCGACCCAACGTTTCGAAGTGGTTCAGAAAAACAAGGTCAGAGGTTGCGATAGTGCTACATCCAACTTGATCAACCAGACCGCGGTGATCACCGAGAAGTTGGAGCTCACCTCTACGGACTTGAACGTGGCGGTTCTGCGCGAGCTCCGCACCAGAGGAGGCGATCGCCCGCTACGAGGATGGGTCCTTGACGAGCGGAAGGCCTATCGGCAGCTTCCGATCTTGCCGGAGCACAGGAAGTTCAGTGTGATCTGCCTGAAGGATCCTGGTGATGGCATTCCCAAGTTCTTTGTGATGATCGGACACTCCTTTGGTCTCGTGGCGGCGGTCTACAACTATAATCGCCGCTCGGCCCTGATCAACGATATTCTCGTCCGGCTGTTCAGCATGGTCGCCTTCAACTTTTACGACGACAAGTACGGGTTCGAGACCGATCTCACGGCGCCTTCGGCTAAGGTCGTGGCCGAATGCATCCACTTCTGGCTCGGCGCTCTCTTCGACGAGAAGAAGCTCCAGCTCTCGGCGGCGCCTGTGATCTTGGGCGTGACTTTTAACCTTGAGCTCTTAGTTCTTGAGATCAAGGAGCAGAGGAAGCAAGAGCTCCTGGACTCGATCGACGCGATCTTGGAGGCGGGCACCTTGGATCCTGGGACCGCAGGCAAGCTCAAGGGCAAGCTCATGTTCGGAGCGAGCCAGCTCTGGGGGAAGGTTGGACGTGCGTTCTTCCGGCCCCTCTCGGAGCGCCAGTACTCGAAGGACAGGTCCAGCGATCGTATGGAGCTCAACCTGGCTCTAGAACGATCGCTCCGTTACTGGCGGAACCTCATCGTTCACGGCCCTCCGGCGTGAGATCTCACTCCGCTCGGAGAAGAATGCCGATGTTGTGATCTTCACAGACGGCTTCACTCCAGACTTTCGGAAGTCGGAAGAAGGAGCCGATCGGATCGGAGCTGTGATGTTCGATCGGAGGGCCGATGCTCCCAAGCAGTTCACTGAGGTGATCCCACTCGAAGTATCGGACCGATGGCTCGCGAGGAAGACCCAGATCGTCCCGATCGAGATGATCGCGCCGATTCTGGCGCTCGAGACTTTCCGGGATCACGTGAAGAATAAGGACGTTCTCCTTCTGATTGACTCTGAGGCGGTCGAGGCTGCTGTAGTGAAAGGATACTCTTCAAAGGAAGATCTCTGTGAGCTCGTTGAAGTTTTCTGGGAATTGGCTCTTGAATATAGGGTCAACTTCTTTATCGATCGAGTTTCTACAGATGCCAACCCCGCAGACTGGCCATCGAGGGATCGCCTCGAGATTGGCCAAGCTGCTGGGCGGTCGACAGTTTTGTGCTCATGGCCAGCGAAGCTCCGCTAAAAGATCGATGCAGGGCCTGGGAGGTTGCTCGTATTTCGAACGAAGGGAATTTGTTCGAGATGCTCTCGCGTCTGGTGTCCCGGGACGGGTTCGCCGGTTGCGGGTTCGAGCGACTGCGACGACGACGACTCCGTTCGTGGGTTGTCGTTGTCCTGGGGTGGGGGCCGGTCGTTTCTGATGCTCTTCGGTAGTTCTTCTTGTGACCGCTCAACCCCATGCTAGAGCGGATTAAACATTGCTCGTCCGCTTGGTGTGTGGCATGCTGTTCAGTGAGCTTGCGAGCGTTCGTGCGTGTAGTGTGGTTCTCCTATTATCGGCTAGGTAGGTCTGGAATAGGAGGGTCACACTACAGCATGAGATCAGCATGCTCTTTTGACTTTTGATCACCACGTTGATCCGTGGCCATTTTGGGTCGAGACGATCGTCTCGATCCGCGAAGGATCTTTTTGTCCCACCCAACCCGCCGTATTATGAGGTGGGAGGTTGCTCGTATTTCGAACGAAGGGAATTTGTTCGAGATGCTCTCGCGTTTGGTGTCCCGGGAAGGGTTCGCCGGTTGCGGGTTCGAGCGACTGCGACGACGACGACTCCGTTCGTGGGTTGTCGTTGTCCTGGGGTGGGGGCCGGTCGTTTCTGATGCTCTTCGGTAGTTCTTCTTGTGACCGCTCAACCCCATGCTAGAGCGGATTAAACATTGCTCGTCCGCTCGGTGTGTGGCATGCTGTTCAGTGAGCTTGCGAGCGTTCGTGCGTGTAGTGTGGTCGTCTGGCCCAGTAGCCGCTGATGATCAAGACATGTCATGCCAAGGGAACAGCTCCAATACACCGTGCCTAGGTCAAACGGCTTTGCAAACAAGGTCCTTGCATGGTGGTGTCAGTCTGGCACTCAGCTTTTGGCTCTGCGACTGGATTCGCAGACTTATTGTTTTTGTGCCACCCAGCCGGCCAGTATCCCTGTTGCTCGGTGTTGATCAGCAAGTCTTGCCTAGCCTCTGGCAGACTGAGTTCAACAGGATGATACAAGTTCAAGTTTTTGTAAGTACTGGGGACAACTGCAGGACTCCGATCACGACTACGAGCACACGTACCACGAAATGGTGCCGTCCCCAGAAGCAGAGCCAGCCGGGCAGCCGTGGAAACAAGCTTTGCCTCAGAGCTGATTGGGCCTAGTCACAACAGACCGGCCTGCATGTTCTTGAACGCTCAGGAGTGGTACGCAAAGCACGTGAGCGTTGGTGCCGGTCCCAGTCCACCACAGAGCCAGGGAGGTACATTCGAAACTTGGCCGCGGACACCGACGTGGTGCCTGCCCTGTCGTCATTCCAACCTCCTGCACTGACATCTCCAGCATCTGAAAATTTCTGTGTGCCGTCTCAGGTCAGTACCTGATCGTCGAGGCAGGAAACTGTCTCGAGGTGATCGCAGGTAGTCTCGTGTGGTAGTAGGTGCTGTAGCCCTCATGAAACCAGCCCACATGAAGCTGCGGAGAGTCCCCGCAACTTACAGCGCGCTTTATCCGGAGTAACTGGCATTGGCGTCGGAGCCGGAAGTTCGCGCTCGAATCGCAATATTCCGCCCTTCAATTACAGGACACCAATATCTACGGCTGGACTGGCTGGGTCAACATCAATGATCCCAACGAGGTCCGCAGATGGTCTCTATCTTGTGGATACAGATTTTGCAGGGCGTGAGGCATCATCCCTTTGTAAGGCCAGTCAGTCCTTCGTGCTCGGCAGTGTCTGAGAGAAGGTTCGACGAGCGTGTCCAGATGCCAGGCAGAGCTCCGGAAAGGACCCATGGAAGCCGCCAACGACTTCGAGCTAGCGCAAAGGCCGACGAACAATGAAAGGACACTGCCTAATATTTGCTGTCTTCCGCAGTCAGGGCAGACTTCGTCCGGACGGATTGGTGCGCCAAGCATTACGGCGGACTTTCTCAAACGCAGAACGGTTGGCCTGAGCCCTGGTCTTGCAGAAACTTTGAGGTCACTTCTGTTTGCAGCCAAAGGGCTGAGCTTCTGCCGCTCAGAAGAAAACATCTCCGTATGCATGCTCAAGCACACGCTGCCCCCAGCCTGAAGCCCCTCCTTTGTCTAACCGTGCCATCTTTCCTGTCTCAGGCTCTGTCCACAATGTTCATATTTTCCTCTTGAGTCCATGGTTTCTGTGTTCATCGCTGATTCATCACCACTGTCTACTTGATGTCTTCCTCCCAGGTTCTTCCGCAAAGCGAAACGCTCACGCGGACTGAACCCATAGCCGCTCGGCCAACCAAAGACGGAGGCGGGGTGCTGGACAAAAGAGCGTGCCATATGCTTCAGATTCTGTGGTTCTGGAATCTATACATCTAGAGGGCCGAGTCTAGTTTTCAAGGTTCGAAGTACAGGGTTGTGCGAAAGCCTTCGCATGTGTGTGAGTGAGAAGTTCATGTCGTCAAGTGTCGACTTCGTCCTTTGGGGCCTTGGTCGCCGGCTCCCAGACAGGGCTCTGTCAACAACAGTAACGAATTTCGGTGGAAGTAGCCATCAGTAAGCGACTGAGGGTGGGGAATGGTGAAATTCCAGTATTCGTGGTTGAGCAACTGCCAGAGATTGATCTGCTAATCAAACCCTGCACCCCCAGACCACGATTTCTTAACACTCCACGACCATCGGCATCGGTTTGCTCTGCTTGGGCATGCAGATTCCTGATCAGTAGCTCTTGGTACGGAGTTCGCAGGATCGCATATGTCGACTTATGTTCACGGTCTGTGAGGAGAGGCTAGCTTCTGGCTTGTCTGGCTCTTGAGTATCGGGGCTGAGGGTTGCGGATTTTTGGCTTCATCGCGGTGCCTGGATGGCTGGACTTTCAGGCCGGTGGCAAGGATGCCTATCGGGCGTATCTTCGGAAGCAGACTGCCGCAGCCATCGTAGCCATCAACCTCAAGCCCGGCGCTGCCAGCCGCAAGCCCCCTGTTTTGCCATGCCCGGAATCTGCTTTGGCCTGGTTTTCACCTGGCTGTCCTGGGCCTTCCAGAGCCTCGGATACAGACCTCCCAGTTGTTACCATCATGAGCTGCACCATCACCATCATCGACGACATGTCGTCTACGGCTTTTGCTACAGCAACTTTACTGTTACTGGCACCAGCACTAGTACCAACTTCTAGCACCTAAACCTACTGCTATACTACTATTCTACTACTACCACTACTACTACTACTCCTACTACTACTACTACTACTACTACTACTACTACTACTACTGCTACTACTGCTACTACTGCTACTACTGCTACTACTACTACTACTACTGCTACTGCTACTACTACTACTACTACTACTACTACTACTACTACTACTACTACTACTACGACCACCTCTTCCGCACGCATATAAGCCTAGGCATAGGCGTAGATGTAGACGTAGATGTTGAAGACGTAGACGACGTAGACACAGACGTAGACTTAGTGGGAACAGTGGGAACAGCAGAGAATCCAATTTTACTCAAATATGGAGAAGTAATCCCATCCTGTCGATCTACCTTGAGCATGTCTGGGATGCAAAACACAAATCTATCAGGTTCGAAGCACATGTTCCTTAGTCCTTACTCAACTCGATTCGTGCGTAGCCTAATTCAATGACTGCATTGTCGTCCGTGCCAGCGGATGTTTCCTGGAGGACAATGCGTGATCGTTGACTTGCCAGACCAACTGAGGAAGCCCTCCGTCGCAGGGAGTAAAGAGGCCCTTCTCCTGGGAGACAGCTGGGCGGCCTATGCCGGGACAAGCCTGAAGGACCACTGTGCACCGCGACGGCTTCAGATCTATGCAAGAGCGATTCAAGGGCGATTCATGTATTATTCTATTCCGCCAACACTCACCACATGCTCGCATTCCGCCTGACCCGATAATGCCGTACATGTGGATATTTGGCATTATGTAGGTACTAGGTATTTGCAGACCTGATTCCATGCAGCATCGTTGCTCCGAAAGCACAGCTTGCCTCGCCTTCAACCCTGATCCCGAAACCCAAATCCCAAAAGCAAACTCCCCCTCGCTAATACTACAAGTACTGTGTACCACCACTCACATACAACTGGTTCGGACTCCTCTCGTGACAATCGTGGTTGCAGAAACCGAGCAAAGATCGCGGCTAACACCAATTTGTTCGTCTGAGTTTCAATTAGCGAGTCCGGAACTGCTGAGTGGCAGATGTGTCATGCTGATATCTATGGACACTGTGAGCTGGCAGGGCAGTCTACCTAAGCTATGGGGCATGTGGTGTGGTGGTGGAATCCCCCAGAGTCTATCTCCAAAGCAAGCCGAGTGGCCAAAGCCTCTGTCTGAGAGACATTCCGAAAAACACATTGTGGCACAAATGAAAAGGGGCGAGTAAAAGAATCCCCGATGGGCTGATTTGTTGAGGCCGGATTGGCTGCCGTGGTGAACCGTGGTCTCGCAGGGACCACAGCTGCGGATTGGGCTGCCAATCTGGACTGTGCCACTGCCCCACAATCCTTTTGCTGCCAGCACGCCGGCGAGGTCGCTCGCCGATGATTCAACAATTAGGGAGCTTCAATTCAGTAGAAGTGGAAGACGTTGTCAGCTGTGCACCGTTTCCATCCCCGGCCGACTAACTTCTCTAAAGGTTTGAGTCCGGGGGTCGGCGGCAAGTTGGCGCGGTGGGGTGGGGGGGTTCTGGACACCCTGGTTCTGAGAACACCGTTTTGAGTGGGAGCTGTGGTGCATGCACTGCCAACTTCTGTGTGTTATTATGCGATTCGAAGAAATGTTGTTGCTGATGCTATTGTCAGGGCTGTTTTCTTTGATGGTTTTGATATGGCTTAGTTTTTTTGCTTCCTGCGGAGTTCAATCGAGGCAAGCTGCAGCGTGTCTCAGGCAGTCGGGCTTCTCCCATCTGATGGATCCAGAGTGGTGTGGGTTAGCCTCGGTGGCAACGACTACATCCTATCGCATTGCAGCACAGACACTGCGTCCTTGGATAAGCTGCAGCAGGACATTGAAAAGGCTGGAAGTCGACGCCTAGAAATACCATGATACCATGGCCCACACTGGTGTCGTTTATACTCTCTTGCATGTGCCGTTGATGCGTACTCCTAGTATGCTTTGCCCTCTTTTCTTGAGGCGCCGCTTCCAAGGTGCACGCGCAACGTTGGAAACTTGCGCAGGGCCGCGTGTTTTTGTACCTGCACGATGGCCGGAAACGCCTTGACCCACCCCCCCTCGGAACTCGGCACGCATGCATGCATGCATGCATGCACCACCACCATTCTCACTAAACCCTGCTTGAACCCTAAACCCCTCCACCGAAAACCCTGAAAAACCCTAAGCCCTGAACACGCCACCAGAGGACAAAGTTCAGGTTCCACCAGCCGTCATGCATTTTTACATGACGCCAAAAGCGACACACCCCCCCAAACCCCCCGTTGAACCGGAATCGCCAAATGAGGGAAAGTGTTTCAGATCCATGTTGAACCGAAATCGCCAAATGAGGAGGTGTGTGCAAGATATATGTTGAACCGGAATCGCCATATGTTGAACCGAAATCTCCAAATGAGGGGGTATGCTCAAGAATGTTGAACCAGAAGCGCCGGTTGCCAATGAGTGGCCGTGTTTTATGTCTCGAACCGAAATCGCCAAATGATGGGTCGTGTTTAAGATATATGTTGAACCGGAATCGCCAAAGGAGGGGGCGTGTGTAAGATATATCTTGAACCGGAATCGCCAAATGAGGGGCCGTGTTTGAGATTCATGTTGAACCGGTATCGCCAAACCAGGGGGGGGTGTTTGAGATATATGTTGAACCGGAACCGCCGGTCGCCAGTGAGGGAGCGTGTTTTATGTGTTGAGCCGAAATCGCCAAATGAGGGGTTGTGTTTAAGATTTATGATGAGCCGGAATCGTTTGCTCTTGCTCGCAGCCAGGCCTCCCCAATTAGCCAACATGTGTAGCGGCAAACTGGAGAGGCCTGAGTTCGCAACCCTAGTGCTTATGCAGAGGTCTAGGTTCTGGAGCTTCTAGCTGGCTTTTGGGAACCCCGAGACCCTGAACCAGAGTCGTGAACGCCCAAACCCGGAACCCTGAGCGCCAGAGCCCCAAACCCTGTAAAACCCCAAGCCCTAAAACCTAAAAACCTTAAGCCCTCAACCCCAAAACTCTGAACCCTAACCTAAAACATCCAAGGCCCTAAACCCCTAAAGTCTGAACCCTGAAAACCCTGAGCCCTAAGCCCCGAAAAGCCCGAAACCCCTGACCCCTAAAAAACCTGACCGAAACTCTAAACCCGAAGTCCGAAAACCCTGAACCCTAAACCCTGAACCCTGTGTGCGCCTTGGACGGTCTGTGTGCGCCTTGCACGGTCAGACCCCGACCGGGCCTTGGACGGGTGGGCCCCCGCCACAAGCATAGTATACCTGCCCATAACAGCTTGTCTCCATGCCCTTCTTGCGAGTCCAGTGTTGCAGCGACTGCCACGGACCTATTGTGCCTCCCTGCGCTGTCATTAGCGGTCACGACTGCTACCTCCGACTACTGCCGCAACTACTGTACTATGACTTGCGCTGCTGCTACTGCTCCCTGCTACAGCCATGACGACGACGCTGACGACAGCGATGCGAAAGGCGGGACGACGACGGCGACCGCCATTGTCGCCACAACATCCGTGGTTTGCACACACCTCAGCTCAATAATACCAGTTGTGGTGTCGGGGCTGTGGGTTGCATCCTGGTGTTGTGATTTCGTGGAGTTGAGCAAATGAGGTCGAGCATCTCTGTTACAGGCTAATTGGACAAACAGTTATTGATGTTCTGTGTTCTGGAAAGGTCATCCGTGATCTTCAATGGCTGGCCCCGGACACTCGACTATCTAGCCACATTGTCTTTCGTGTCGGATTAGGTGAATACACCCAGCAGGCTTTAGTCGTCACAAGTATTGGAGCTCTTACATGTCGAACTTCATCCGAGAAGCTACACGTCGTCGTCACCGGCTATGCCGCACCCAGCGGCCCTCTGTATTGGACCACTGGGTGCGATTCGCCAGAGGCGCTCCATCCCTTGAATGAGGTCGTGCGCCTTGAACGCCTTATCCACGGAAGGGTTTAGATCCGGAATGCAACGGGCAATGACATGTAGATGTTAGTAGTGAGCACACCTCTGCGGGGTGCCCTGGACGTGCAAGATGCATTTTCCCTCGTGCAGGGCCCACACTAAGCCATCATTAAAGAAGACTACGACCGCACTGCCATGTGTGATGGAGCTTGAAGGCCAGCCTCCGTCAAGTGCATTCGTCTAGGATCAGGACGTTGGGTGATTAGAGTCCTTCTCGAAAGAGGTGTGCATTGCTCTGGCTTGAGGCGCAGAGCAGCAATCGCTCAGAACGTGACCTTCGTCAATGTCTCGAGGATCGCTGGTGGCAGCTCGACAGTCCACAGCCAGCCGGAGTTTTACAAGGACTGCAGGTTTGGAATTCGCACCGTCGGCTTCGGACACGGATCGCGGATTTGGACTGCTCACTGCTACGGCAGCACCTGGAAAGGCCTCTATAATCAAAAGCCGAAACAGCTGTTCATATCACTTGTCGGCTCAGCAGCGCTGTCCCAAATCCTTCATGCAATACTTGCTCTCTGTCCACTGTCAGTGGAGTCAGATGCCGCTGGGAAATCCACCTGAATGCCACCACCACTACTACGACGTACTACTACTACGACCACTACTACCACCACCCCCGCCTCCATATTGATGCTACTGCCACTGCTGCTGCTACCGCTCGGCCACGGCCACGGCTACGGCTGCTGCTGCTGATACTGCTACTCCTACTACTCCCACTACTGCTACTGCTACTGCTACTGCTACTGCTACTACTACTACTACTACTACTACTACCACCACTACCACCACTACTACTACTACTACTACTACTACTACTACTACTACTACTACTACTACTACTACTACTACTACTACTAGTACTAGTACTAGTACTAGTACTACTCCTGCTGCTGCTGCTGCTGCTGCCTGTTGACTGACTAACTAGTAGCTAGTACTCGTAAGTTTACAGCGACCACCAGTACTCCCACTATCGCTGCCATCTCTCTACCAGGACCCAATCCATCTCAACAGTCGAGGCCGGCTGTCCGATAAAGCCCATACACCTTTCAAGCTTCGTCAAGTTTCACGATTGTGTGCTTGCAACAAGTCCGCAGTGCAGGTTACTGCAAACTGTGGACGGATCCAGTGCTGCAAGAAGCCATGGGCTGCAGTGCCTCGGCATTGCGTGGGGCTTCTTGCTAGCTCCATGCCTACAGCGGAAGAGGAGGAGAAGGGATCCAAAGTTCTTATCATATATGCCTGGATGCAACGATTTTCCTGCACCTAATCCTGCTCCTGGATTACTAGCTGATCCTGCTCATGGCGGCTTTCTCATGCGCAGAAATGCTTGCCAGACTATGTGCCCAGCACCATCTACTCTGTCAAGCAGAGAGATTGCTAATTCGTGCTCGCCTGCGGCGCCCTTCCACAGAGAAAGGAAGATCGATTAAGCGGCCCTTCGAACTCTTCGGATTCATTCGAGACTGTCTCCTTTCTCTACTACCAACTGTGGCAGCCGTTTTGTGCATCTCCCACATGCGGAGAGCTGACACTTTAGCCGTCCTTGAGGGCGTCAGCGAATCGCCTTTTGCACATCAGTTGCGCATGATCGACTCGCAAGCTCACTTGAGTGACACGGACAAAGTCAGCTTTAGCGCTTTTTTTTTGCTGTTCTTCCTGCGTCTGCCTGAAACCGAGTAGCAGCACTGCGCGATCTGCCGCTATTGGATCTGAAGACTTCCCAGTAGGTGGAGGCGGCGCCACACACAACTTCGACCCATGCAGCCGTCCTTAGAAATTGTCAAAGCGGCCAGATTGCGTGGCGCTTCAAGAGAAGCACCAAGTCAGTAGCCAGGCCTGCACAAAAGGCACAGAGGTCTGTCTTCAACAAGCATGACGCCCTTCGCCCTCATAGCCTCATTCGGCCTGCTCCAGCCCCAGCTTCTGCAGCAAAGGCGTAGCTTATATGTTCCGAAGGTGTCAAAAACCGCCTACACCGAACAACTTAGCGAATGTGATGCTTGATCCTGGCAACAGTCTTGTTTGAGACTGACTTCAGACTGGCTGTTTTAATAATAATAAATGAAGAATTAGGGTGATCAGGGATGTTGGTTGCGACGGTTGAAATTCCGGTTTCCTGTGCGTGTGCGAGTAATGCGGCGTTAGCATGGGAGCCATCTAAGGCGCATTGTCTGTTGGCGTAGTCAGTTGCAGTCTTCTGGTTCATATCATCTCTAACTACTGGCAAACCCCGGCATACGTGACCATCAGCGTAAACTGCCGACACCGGTCGAGGGTTGTTGCAAGCTTCAGGTCGAAGACGAAGTTGTTGCATAGTGCTGCATGACGAAGATCTAGAGATAGAGAGAGAGACACCTCAAACAGAGGGAGCCGCAAACAGACTAAAGGACGTCGGGGCGCGCTCGCGCGCGGGCCCTTGACCGATTGCAAGCAAGACCTCAAACAGGTGAGAATCGGGGGAACACAAGACGTGTTATCCTAGCCGTGGTTTGTTACGTACACGTGTTGTCCTTGCCATGGTTTGTTACGTACTTGACATCTTCTTCTGAAAGCGCCTGTGGATGCATGTGTCATGCGAATATCGACAACCCCGGATACTTCATAGGCCGATACACTTTCCTCACTACATCCGGAGAACTCGATTTTCTTTTTTTACGCCCTACCGAAAGCCCCATATGAAATGGGGGGCCCATGTGGCAGGGGGGCTTAGGGCTTAGGACGCCTCCTATGCCCTGCAGAAGAACAGAGAGAGAGAGAGAGAGAGAGAGACGTAACCCCTACACCATAGCCCTGGCGAAAGAAAGAGAGAGAGACGTAGCCATTTTGGCTCAAGTGCCTGCACCCTTTGTCTTGGGGTTGTTCACCCCTTGGCATCGGGGGGGGAGACGCAGGGTTAACCTGAGCTGTCACCTCAGGGGAGCCTTTGCGTTTTTCCCAGCGGACGCTTGAGCAATCCGTCCGTTGCCATTTTGCTTAAAAGGCCCCTTTGCCTGCGCATCCTCCTGAACCTGACCGCGGCCCCTTTTTGAGGGTGGCCCGCCAGTAGGGGGACGGAGCATACTTTATCACTGCGGAACTCGGGGGGAACTTGCAGTCCTACCTCAACGTGCCCGACATCGAGTTCCTCGCGATCAAGCCGGAAGGGGGAAAGGCCCAGCTCCTAGGGCCATGACCACGTGCAGACTGTGTCGCTTTGGTGGGGGAGTGTGCCAGCCAGGGTTCAGAAAGGTGCACGTGCGAGGCGATCCTCAATGCCGCCTGCACGGGGTGACAGAACGCAGGAACGTCCGTGTGGGGGAAAGCAGCTATACCCCTCCACCGGAGCCCTTGGCTACTCCTGGAGAAAGCGAGCTGGAAGCCAAGACGGCCTTTCGAACGGAGGGGGGACTACACCTACTCTTTCCGCCCGACACCTTGGACCAGTGGGTGAACAAAACAGTGAAGGCCGACGACGAGGGGGAGCTCTTCTTTGCACCGTCGGGGGAGCCTCTGACGCCACAACAGGCGGGGGACTATGCCGCCTAATTATCAGGCGAGACTGGCCCACAGGATCCGCCTAGGCTACCAGGCCGACCGCCTTGTACGTATAGTCGACAAATGGCTGCCGCGTGTGGCGGCCGAAAACAGAGTTTTCACGATGAAGTTCCCAGAGAAGGTGCCGGAGCTCTTGGTCAAGGCCTGGGGGTTACGACGCAAGATGCAGATACGGAGGCGCAAAGCACGGAAGGCAAGGGGGGAACCAACAGGCCCCGCACCTTCAGTGCAACCTGCAGTGCCAATGGAAGCCAATGTGGGGGAACCGCGAGGCCATGTGAAAAGAGAGCCCAGTGACTCAGACACACCGCCGGACTGGGGGAGTACAGATGAGAGCCCAGCCAAGGAGACCGCCGCGGAATGGGAGAAAGGCGCAGACAACGACCCAGTGGACCGTGAAGGGGGAGATGAACAGTGGCCGTGGGGTCCTGAGGGCAGGCCGTCGGACAGAGCCAACGACCCACAGCGGCCCAGCGAACCCATGGGGGAGCCACCAGACCGACGACGACCAAGGGAACCCGCGGGGGAGCCCAAACGCCGCCGCCTTCTCGGAGAACGACCCAGCGAACCTGTGGAAAGGCCTCCAAGAAGGAGGGGACAGCCAGCAGAACGCCTTCACGAAGACCGACCTCGCGAAACGGGGGAGGATCGTCCAACAATGAGGGGACGACCGGTGGAGCTGGTGCCAAATATGCAATGGCAGATTCAGCAGGTTCAAGACCACATGGCACGGCAAAGACAGGCAACTGAGTGAGCGTGGCAATAGTGAGCGTGGCATTTTTCCTGACTTGCTAAGGCCCCAAACTAAAAGGCCGTTTT
Source organism: Symbiodinium sp. CCMP2592 (assembly GCA_905221615.1). NCBI lineage: Eukaryota > Dinophyceae > Suessiales > Symbiodiniaceae > Symbiodinium > Symbiodinium sp. CCMP2592. Next base: position 43,669 of record CAJNDT010001041.1, read on the forward strand.
GTTTGCAGTACTTAAGTCAAGCCCGGAGCCAGAGGGGAGAGGAGAGTCGATGGTTTTGTTGGGGTGCCTGTTTCGGGTGTTTGGTGTTTCTGTTGCTGAGTCGAATGGCCCCTCCCCTTCTCCGTGACTTTTGTAAAGGTCGCACAAAACCCACTAAGTGGGGGATTTCTCCTTTTTCGCAAACCCAGCCGGGGGAATGCATGATGGCACGTTTTTCTCTGTAACATACCTGTCCAATTTGACTTTTCTGCAAAACTTCGCCATGATTTGGCGAATCCCTTCCGCCCTTTTACAATTCGCTGCGCTACCGTCATCTGACGAAGTCCGATCCGCCCCCCTACAAATAATTCGACATCCACCCTTGCTGTGTGAGAGCAAGGGGGGACCAAATTCATCCGGCTTTTTCATGCCCCCTCGAACCTACTAAGGGCTAAGGACCTTGCGCGGAGACGAGGCGGGGGTTGGTTTGGCGTTTAGTGTTCGGGGGGGCTCCTTTGCGCGAAAACCCTGAACAAACTGGGTGGTTCGCTGCCTAATCTGGAAAGACCCGTTTACCAGCCACTCCATAAACACAGGGTGTGGCTGGGCGGGCCGAAGGCCTGGGGGCGCTCGCGCGACCCTTAAGCCCTGCAGAAAGAAAGAGAGAGAGAGAGAGAGAGCCTCGCAAGCAAGCAAGCAAGAGAGAGAGAGAGAGCATGTCGCTCTTAAGAAAGTCTGAAGTCCCACCCTCAAACCTGCAGCTGTCGAGGTGGCATGGCGCGGTGTCGAGAAATACCCCAGTCTGATGCCAAGGATTGAGGATCACTCATTAAGCGAGACAATTGACTTCGCAGCTTGCATGGAGGAGGGGATGGGGTCGGACAGGCGATTGCAAAGTGATGGTGGAGCACTCATGCTATGGGGGACCGAAGCAGGCTGGCAGACAGGCTCACATACGGACTATGTCAACAGCACTTCTGAGGGTAATATCATTCGCACAACTCTCATTCTTATCAGGATAGCAGTGGTCCCGCCAATCCCGACAGTCCCTACAAACCCGTTCGTTTGCCCAGGTTAACATGGCTCTGGCTGGTGATGCTGTCTGGCAAGTGACTGAGAAGTTGCGAGTGTATCGTGCCAGAGGAAATCGCTGTCTTCCCGAAAACCCTAAAGCCCAACACATGTGATGATTTGCTTTCCCCGTGAGGTTCCGCAAGGAAGATGATCAAATTTGCGCAGGACCCGCAAATCAAAGCAACGCCCGAAGCGCTACACAGAGTTCACCGGTTTATTCATGCTGTGACGGCTTGCTACTTAGACTTAGCTGGCCATTGCTGTTGTCATTGCCCCGCAAGTCATCATTCTTCTTGTGGAGTTGTCGTTGTCGCTGTTGATGGCAAGACGACCATCGTGATAACTATCATTTCTGTACTCTTGTTCGGATAAAGGTGCCCCAAGGCAGCTCGGGAGGGTGCGTTCCCGGTTCCAGCAAACAGGCCCTACAGCCCTACAGCCGCAAGTCTCGGATCCTTTTCAACCCCTCTTGAATCATGGAGCCACTGCAGGACTGGGCACATCCGAACGAGACTCAGACGCGTCTCAGTGCCTTAGCACGAGAGACTTCACTCAAGAGGCAGGCAGTTCAGAGATTGAACACTAAGTGTTTCTCTTCGTGCCGGAAAGCATTCGCTGGTTAGCGATTGCTAGCTGAGGCTGTCGAACACGGAATGCCACAACGAAGGCCCCACGTAGGCCCTGGACCCCAGACTCCTTTAAGCACTTCCCGAACCTGTCCGACATCACCGAAATTCGTTTCAAAAGCCCGATCCTGAAACGCTTCAATGGAAGCTGCAGACGAAGCAAACTGAACAGGAGCTCTTGAATCTCCTCGAGCCGCCGGGTTCCGAGATGTCCTTTTGAAACATACCCGCACGTCCTCCTGCGGATTATGACAACAATGATTGTGTTGATCATGATTGTGAAGTTGCTGACCGTGACGGCGGCAACGATGATGATGATTATCATAGCGGTCGCGACGGTTGTGAGGGTTGTGATGACGGTGCAAACGAACATGTTGCCGACAACAAATCGTTCATCATGGTTGCGCTGCATATCGCGATTCAGCTACAAGCACACTTTTGTCGGGCCTAAAACTGTGGCTACTTGACTCAGTTGCCCAGCCACTGTCAGTGTTGCTACCTTGGCTGTGGCCGTGATAATGCGCTACGACACATTGCTTGGCAGTGTTGTGAAAGGTAAACTTGCTATTATTTTGTCATTTTGCTCTTCCTGGTCCAGACAACGTTGGACCATACCCCATATCTGACTTGAAGGAGGAAGTTGTCTCATGCCTTGTTTATTTGGTCTTCCTCAGAAGTTATTTCAACTTCGCTTGAAGCTAGAGCCATACTGTCGTCCTTCAGCAACAACAGCGACTATCATGTACCTTGAAGACTTAATTACCATAATATCGTCACTAATCAGGTTGCAGGAGATGCACGTCAGGGAGGGTTCTGGGTAGCCGGCTATGAACTTGAGACTTGGCGTTTTTGGAAGAGCACGGGTGCTGTGGAGCAGAGTGATCTACACTTGCGGAGCTATCCTGACTGAAGCAGGACAAGGATTGGCACCCGATACTGAAGCCAAAGCCTTGAACGCACACTCACGTGCAACATACCCTAAGACCCCGACTCCCGTACAACCGTCACTATATGCCGAGGCTCCTTGCCAGAATACCCGCCAACGCTTCGGGAAGGTCTGGCCCCCCTCCCAAGAGCACTCTCTGGAGAAGCAAACTCTGAAAACTGCTTATGCTAGCAATGCTGTCGATACTACTGTAGGAGACACCGCGCCGTTGTGGGAATAACAACAGTACAGCACCATCGCTGCTCCAATGGCACCACCACCACCACCACCACCGCGACAACAACAACAACTACCTAAGCTGTTGCTACTGCTACCCTGCTGCTGCTGCTGCTGCTGCTGCTGCTGCTGCTGCTGCTAGTCTTTGTTCTGGTTGGGAAGGCTTTGAAGCAGGACAAGAAATCTTGCAGATGGCTCAAACAAGGTCGGAGTGTGTATATGCGGGACCGGTAGAAATGGGTTTGAGGGGGGAGGCAGATTTTGAAATGTAGCGCTCCAGTCTATTGAGCAGAGACCTTCGAAGGGCGTAATTGATGGAGCCGTCACAGCATATTCGGCAGGAGGGATCCCGCTGTCGAAACGACCTGTGCATCTGAGTGCGGGAGGACAAGCTGGAGGGCCATCATCGGCAGTCTCGCGGTGACCCTGAGCACGCCCTGCACTCGGTCTTCAACGTTGCAAAAGCAGAATTACACGATGGGTCCTCAACCTAGACCTAGGACCTAGAACAACCAGGCCTTAATGCACACTCAACATGAACAGTGCCCACGTCTTCTTCGGTGCCAAGAGAAGATTCTTCTCAGGCAATGCTCCCTCCATACAAGCTACACTTTCCTGTTTCGATTGCGACAAACCTTGAATCTCGCATCCCCAAAGCCCGGCAACTCAACTGACAAATTCCAGAAGCCTTCAATTCCCGAAGGTGGACGCTGATGCTCTCCTGCCTTCGTATTTGCTGCCGGCAGTCACCCGTCTGTGGAGTCATTGCGGCTTCTGGGCAGCGGGATGCAGGGATTGACGTTGAGGGCTCAGGCTGCTGTGAGGCGTTGCGACCCTAACATCCTTGGCCACAGCTCGGAAGGACTGTCATGACACACCCCGACATGTTGTATTCTGATCCTTCGTCCAGGAGAGCAGGGAAAAGGCCTCTTGGCAGCATCACTGGAGTTTTTGACTTGGGCGGAGGGTTCTCGTGCAGTGCCGACTTGATGTGGCCGTGCGATGGCCGTTGTCTCAGGGCTCATAGCGTATTTGGGGAACTCGAGTGGCCTGGGTGAGGGGAATTGCGGTAGTAGTAGTAGTAGTCGTCGTCGTCGTCGTCGTCGTCGTAGTACTAGTAATCAGTAGTAGTGGAGGAGGAGGAGCAGCAGAGAGTATTGCCAGAGTGTTTTCAATAACTACTTATCACATGCATCTTGGCAACGGCAGGGTTGGCAGCATCAGCCAATTAACTAGCAGCATCAGGAGTGGCAGAAGAAGCAATATGAATTGCAGTGTTGTGTTCCGAACGATTCTGCTACTGCAATATCATGCATGATTAGGACCCTCATGAATCTTGCGGCTTCGTGTCTGAGGGCAAGGATCTCTTGCACCCTGCTCCATCGCTGGGTCAGAGACTGCGGAGATGCCCGGCCCTGAGCCCCGAACAACAGCTACCCTGAGGTAAATTTCTTCGATGATGTACGTAGAGATCATGCGGAGTCTGGGAACAGCAGTGGCGGTGGTGGTTGTCGTAGCTGTCGTCAGTGTGGCTCCCGGTCGTCGACAGAAGCAACACCAACACTAACCAATAGTTGTTAGCGAGGCAGTATAGGTCGACCGCCAGGCCTAGCTGCTGCTGGTGGTGGTGGTGGCGGCGGTGGTGGTGGTGGTGTTGTTCTTGTGGTCTTTGTTGTCGGTGTATCACTGTTGACATAGTTGTTGTTGATTGTTGTTACTGTTGTTACGGTTGCTCTGGTTGGGTATCTGCTGCTGCTGCTGTTGCTGCTGTTGTTGTTGTTGTTGTTGTGGTTGTTGTTGTTGTTGCTGTCGCTGTTGCCGTTGCCACTGTTGCTGTCGCTGTTGCCGTTGCTGCTGCTGCTGCTGCTGGTGTTGTTGTGGCTGTTGCTGTTGCTGTTGCTGTTGCTGTTGCTGTTGCTGTTGTTGTTGTTGTCGTCGTGGTCGTTTTTGTTGTTTCTGTCGATGTCATTGTTAGCTGTTGTGCTTGCTCTCGATCTTGTTGTTTTTCTTGTGTCGCATGTTACCGTGAATCTTAGCCAGTTGGTTTTCGGCTACCTTTCTGCTGCTGGCGTTGCTGTGTCGTTGTTGTTTTTCCGCCTGGTCATCCGCAAAACCTAAGACCTAAGCCCTCTAGAACACATGGATCGAGAGCAGGACCAGCAAACCAACTGGCGATTGTCCTTTTCGCATCCAGTCGATATGTTTCTTCGATTAGCTACCTTGGTACCCGTCGGAGGCGTCTAAAGCCGAGGCCTAGAATCTGGAGCATTGAGCCAGAACAGCATTTGTCATCCGCACTACCGTTGCCGTTGGTGTTGTTCTTCTTGCTGTTCTGGTGCCTGAGAGTACTGAGATGGTTACTGCTGCCGCTACCGCCACCATTGCATGCAACTCAAAGTTCATGAAAGGTCTTTTTCACCTTCCCACTCATGGGCGCGGCCCTTGGCTTTGTGGTCTCAGAGTCCCGGGTGGCCGGGGAAGTGGTACCTTCTTGTGGGTAGACTGGTGCCTTAGCGCTAAGAAGGGACGGAGATGAGGGAGCCGTGGCCCTAGGGAGCGCCAGCATATCTCCACGCTCGCCAGGAGAGCAAGACGTAAATGTGGAAGTTTGGGTCGCTGTGTCAGATCTGTCGACAGCTGTTCCCGAGATGGATTGTTTCGAAACGGGCTCTCATCAGTTGAAGGTGCATGTTCATGCGCTTTCGCATACTTCTCGGCACAGCACCAGCGCACTGTATGTACAGATCGAGTCGGAGATCGGCGAGTGTCATCAGAGTGCTTTGAGGTGTGAAGGTCGTTCTGGACAAGATGATCGTCCCGGCCCTACTGAGCTCCTGCGACATCTTGAAAAATGTCCTTCAGAACATTCTACAGTACTTCCTTTAGACTGGTCTCGTGTTTGTCTATGTTTGCATTTGGGCTATGGGGTTTCTGTGTGACCAGGCTTCTCCGAAACTTCTCTGGGAAGTCCATGCGATTGAAGTAGACATGCCGCTTTTTTAGTAAGGTCTCGCCGCTGACTGTGGCACAGGCGGCCTTGCTTAGACGGAGAGCTGCGCCGCCTCCCCGGGCCCGACGAGAGCTCTCTCTCTCTCTCTCTCTCTGTCTCTCTGTCTGTCTCTCTGTCTGTCTGTCTGTCTGTCTCTCTCTCTCTCTCTCTCTCGCTGGTTGGGGTTCTGGGGGCTTGTTACAGCTTGAAGGGCGTCCCGACTTCGGGCGCTTTAAGCTTGAAGATGTTTGGATTTGAGGCCTCTGCGACTGTTCTAAGCGGACAAGAAGATCTAATCCAGTCCCGAGATTTCCCCGATGAGACCACTAGGGAAGTCCCAAGCAAAAGCACCCGTTTCAGGCATTGTGTCGACAGATTTCTGCCGCTCCCCTTCTCCAAATCACGACCCAGGCAGACGCTGCGAATGCAGGACCAGCTGCTAGCAGAGGCAGACGTGTTTCGGTCTTGGTTGTAGGCTGCAATCGGTGTGGCCGCTGCTGTGGAAGGCCTTCTCGTTGTAATTGCAGAGCTTGCTCAGCGTCGAGCTTTCCGGAACAGTCATGTAGACCGAAACTTTCGATGTCCCCTTCAACCATCAGAAAGCGTGTGGCAATTGAGGGTGTGAAGCCCTGAAGTAGATGAGCATTGTCAGCACTACCTAGGATCGCCCTTCGACGGTGTTCGATCTGTGAGGTGTAGCAGTGTCCGTCGAAAACTTGTCGCAAGCATCAGAGGCCTAAGATAACCTAAGATCTCATGTTTTGGATTTACTTCAGGCCAAGCAACCAAACACATCTCAGGGTGGCAACACACCTGGCGCAGGCGCGTTCCGGGGTTGAAGGTTTCATGGATTTTGAGGGTTGGGTGTTGAGAGACGCCAGGGTGTATCGTAAGCATGTTGATGTTTTTTCGAGTCTGAGAAGAGCATTGACAAGTGTAGCAGTGATATCGAACATATGTTCTACCAGTTATGTAAGGCGTTACTCGCCAAAGTCATTAGTCTCAGAGCATGGGTCAGACCGGTACACTTACTTCTTCTTTGGTCTGTCTATGTGGTTTGGGGTCCAGGAAGTCTCGGAAGACATCGAAGTTCAGGCGGATGTTAGAGACTTTTTTGTGCCGCAAAGCGCAAGCCCTTGGCCAGGCCGCAAACGCGAGAGAGCCGCCACCAGCAGTGTCCCGACTTTTTTGGGGATTTCTATGATTTTCTATGGCAGGCGCGGCATGGCGCGGAATTTGTACTCACTGCAAGGGAGGGTTTGCCGGCAATTAGCAGATCATGTTTGGCTTGCTCCTGGTGCCTCAGCCCAAATCAAGCAAGGCCGAGAGTCGTAGCAACCGCCTTCTTGCCATACTTGTAGCTTTGAAAGCACCCGTCTGAGGCCTGCCACAGCGAATCAAGCGCAAGAGCACGGCACGAGAGAAGCCGAAGGCTCGCACCGCGGGTTGAGAAGCTTGCAGGCAAGGTCTGCCAGACTACGCTACATGCTGAGAATATATGCTTTGAGCCGTCTTGTCATAACCCTCCCATTCTCCGCATGTTCCAAGTCCTGGAGCAAGTGGCGGCAGCCTGTCGCCAGCTTTCCAGGAGCCCGCATCCAGGAGCTCCGCATTCACACGGCCAAGGCAGCTTGCTGGTAAAAGATCGGTAAGATGTGGGGCATCCAGATTCGCGGTCTCTGTCGCTGCTTCGCCAGAAATCAAAATAAAACCAACATGGTCGCGATTGGTGTGCGAAACGAAACGGAGCCAACATCATTCGTGAGCTTCCTCCAGAAACCCGGGGTCACGAAATTCCGAAGCCCTGGTCCTTGGAAGATTGGTGCCTGAAGACATTCCGGAACCGAGCTTGCCGCTGCTTTCGCCCGAGGAGGAGGCGTGGATTGGTGCATTTCAGAATGTGAGGATTCTTGCCACAGGCCCTATAGAACCAGGGATTCTGGAGCGGAGTGCTGGGATGAACAGCATGTAAACTTGGATTCGGGTCCTCCAGCTCTACGTATGTGCACGGAAACCCGACGTTGGGTCTGAATGCAAGAGACTCCAAATCACAGTTATCAACATACAAGGCAGCAATGAACAGCAACAAAGACACGATAGTCGTCATCCGAAGTGCATGGAGTACTCAGGTTCATAGCCACGTTCATGGCACAAGCCTTCTGTGCAGAGTTTGAGCTGTTCAGTATGGATGCTTGCTTCTCGGTTCTGCGAGTACCTGCGTTTCAGGAGCCAGCAGTGGATGAGTGGTGTCAAGTGCACCGACATAGTCATGGGCCCAGAACTTGGTGCTCGCAATGGTTTGGGGTCTGCATGAGGTGGGGTAGCAGAAGCAGACAAGGTCGATCCAGGTTGTCATCTTTCATACTGACAAACATTGGCTGAGGCTTTCGAGCAGCTGAGACAGCCTACAGCTAGCCGTTTCTTCAGGTCTGCAACCCCAGCCAGGGAAGCGTAGCACGGCCAGGCGAGCATCCGAAACGAGCGCTGCCCGCAGAGCGGTCGCGGCCAGCGGAATCGCACCTCCCCTGGAAATTCAGCTGTCGATGATGTGAGGCTCGGGTTTCAGGACTTAGGACGCCCGAAGGTTTTTCGATTCTTCGTCACGGTGTGCAACCGACTTGAGAGTCCAAGTGAGAACGTCTGGCTGCAGCGGCATCAGAATGAAGGGGCTATGGTCCTTGTGGGTACTTGGTGTCTGGTTGCAGCAAGTTTGGCTTCGAGGCGTCGCGTTTTGCCACACATCCCACTGCACATAGCTGCAGCGTGATCTTCACCTGCAGCTGCAGACTTCATGCCTGAATGAGCCCACAAAGGTCGCATAGGAGCCCCGCGAGGACGCAGCTTGAGAGGAGCACTAGAATGCGAGACAGATATTTACAACAGAACAGCAAGCCCTTCTATCGAAGCCCATTCTGTTCAGGCTGGAACAGCACGTCCGGGGCGTAAATCGTAAATCTCAGAAATGTCAGGTCGAAGCTCGCACGCGCCTGCAAAGCCGGAGAGAGCGCTCCGGCAAAATGCCAAGAACCCACCACCCGGAAGGCACCGCCCTCGGAAAAGTGCGCTCTGGGGAGTGCTTTCGCTTGCTTGGGAGTCGGGGCTTGCATCGACTTGCAGATTCCGAATCACCCTGCTCCTTCGGGAATCGTAGCCGTGAAGACTTTTATGGATGCTGCAGTGATGCAGATAATGACGACTCATGCCTCAGTTGACACAGCCCTAGGCCCAGCTCGCCCGACACGGACTATGAGTAAGACTACGAGAGTCCTCGTCGTCGTAGTAGTAGTAGTAGTGGTGTGCTTCTCCCACTCCTGCTACTACTACTACTCCTGCTATTACTATTACTACTACTATTATTACTATTACTACTACTACTACTACTACTACTACTACTACTACTACTACTACTACTACTACTACTACTACTACTACTACTACTACTACTACTACTACTACTACTACTACTACTATTACTACTACTACTACTACTACTACTACTACTACTACTACTACTACTACTACTACTACTACTACTACTACTACTGCTACTGCGGCGAACAATAATACATGCTAACAATGGTTCTAATAGTCACAGTTTTGGTATCCATATCTCAGGTCAGCGGTCATTGTACAGTGGACGAGCGCGACGACGGAGAGGGTTGGGGACTCAAGTTCTGTTTCCAATCGGTGGTCCGGGTCACTCGTCACTGCCAGTCCGTACTGTTGATGCAGTGCTTGGCAAGCCTGTCTGGCAGCTGGAGCAGTTGAGTTTGGTTGACTCTGCTAAGTGCTCAGAATCAGAAGAAACGAAAAGTATTGCATTGCTAACCCAATGTTGGAGCAAGGTGGCGAGCTGTTGGATGATGCACTTCAGGCCTGCTAAGCCAGGGCAGTTGAGCAGACAGTGTCGATGAGCAGCTGCAGCCCGAGCGAGCCTTTCTGCACTACGACAAGGAAGAGAAGTGACAACAGTCCGCATGTCTGCGATGGGCCATCGGACGGTTCAACACCCATTTTGCTGCTGAAGTGCCTTCAAGCTAGCGGCACAAAATTCGTTCGTACCGTGAGCGCAATACAGTCAGAGTGTCAGACACACTTGGTTTCGGCTGTTGCCTACGTTCCAAGTGCGGGAACTGTCTTGGAGTGCAAAAGACTTGGCCGGGGGTCTTCCTGCTCACACGCTCCGAAAGTGTGATCCTGTTGCAAAACATCCGAGAAGCCCTGCACCTTCTGTTTTACGTTAATGTCGTTCACAACCGAAGCCTCCTCCAGGTGGAAAGCAGCTCTTCGAAGCCAATAGCGACAGCAGCTGAAGTCGTTTCTCGCATCTTCTGGAAAGGCTTTGTGGCTTTGTGGCTGTTTGAGGGTGTCTAGAGTTTTGGCGGCTGTGGATTTGATTAGGACTCGGAGCCCACAAGGCACCTAAACACATAAGATGTTTTAAGGCATTGTCCCTGCAAGGGGCCGGTTACAGAATGATTTAAGTTATGTTCAGGTGCTTCTCTGGACCCTCCTTTGATGTTGTAATATGATAATGTGTGTAAGAAGGGCTGACAGACGAGGGTGCCGCTGGAACCGCGCAGCTGCGTGCTTTGGCCAACGCTGCCAGACATCGTGTGATTTTGGGCCATGCCCATCTCCTGAATACAGAGGGATGTAAGGAGGATGCCTTGCAGTGGCAAGGGATGAGATAAAACCACGGCCAAGCCATCATCCGAAAGAAGCTTTGCTAGAGCGCTGCAGCCAAGGCGATGAGCATGAAGCAGCCGAGTCCGAGGCCATGACAGGGTTCGGGGGATGCCTGAAACGTCACGTCAGGTCTGTGTCTGTGGCATGCTTTCGCATGCTTGCTGAAAAACGACAGCCAGGGCAGCTAGAGCTTGATGCTGTTGGTGCATTTTCACTTGAATCAGGCTGATACTGCACTGTAGGGGAATCCTCCCGCGAAAGCCTCCCCCAACGCACTTAACTGTGAACTGGACCCAATATACCCGGCAGAACCGACCTCACATCCTCTTGCAGAGGCTACGGCCAAAGAACTGAGCCCCAACCCGGACGAAAGCTCCCATGCCCCACACAAAACTGAGCAGAAAATAGAAAAGTGACAGCAGCAAAGTGGCGTCACAAGATCGGACAAATTACGAGCCTCAACCCTCAACTTAGATGTCAGTCGTAGGCCCATGTACGGATGCCGTAGCCCCTACGCCCAATAACAGCAGGCAGAGGACCTTTAAAAGTACTGAAATCAATCTTCGATGGTTCCAGGCCGTCTCCGTTGCCTGTCTCAGTCGAGATACCAAGGCATGGCGTGCAGTGGATTGGGATTCTGCAGATTCTTAAGGGCTTGGCGTTCTGTTTAGTCGTTGAAAGGTTTGGCATACAAGGGCTTCACGGCCGTCGGTTGAGAGTTTGCATTTGCATGGCGGTTGAGAGTGCAGCTGCGAAAGCCTTCCGTTCAAGTGATTGATTCTGAGGATGACTACTTGCAGTTTTAGAAGCTTCTGCAATACTCTGTTATGTTTGTTATGTGGATAGTTCATTGTACTTTGAAATTTTGGTGTGGTATGTATGGATACTGACAGTTCCGGCGCTGAAGCTCGTTCGGTCGAGTTGCGAATGCATGCTGAAGCGTCCCTGTCGACATTCGCATCTTCTCACAGCTATCCAGAATGTATTCTGTGCCAATAAGCTTCGAAGAAAACCTGACATGGCTTTGTACTCGTCACTCGTTCAATCTGCAGTTGAGTGGGCGGGCACGATGGCCAAGGTCATGATGCATTCGGTCGGGACCTACCTGTAAGCCTGTTTGCACGACCGTCGTCTCGATGGGCTTGGACTTGGGCTTAGGAGGAAAGGCTCAAATGACTGAAGGTGGCAGGTTTGGCGTCGAGGTTTCAAGGAGATTGTGGATGCCCACCCAGGTTGTTGGCCCGGCTCGCCTGCCGGTTGCTCAAGGAAACCGAATTATCCTAATCATTAATGGAGTTGCATGAACAATTACTATAGATAGTTACTCTACCTGAGAAATACTCCATTGGACTTCAACGCATGCAAGCTTGCCAAGCAGCAGTGCCAGGCAACCCCCGACAGTTCTGCGGATATCGCCTGCACCCGCCCCGCTTCCAGTGGCAGGCGAGTGGGGCTCTGAGGGGACGTGTAGAACATAGCAGTCAGGCGTGACCACCGCACCTGTGGCACGCTCAGAGATTTCGAATGTACTGATCCCATGCATCGGATGCATCGGAGTGGCCTAGTCTAGACTCCGGTCAAGCCAGAGCTCTCGTGTCAGCGTTCTCGTGGTCCATTCCATTCCTCGTCGATTCCAGCAGGCCGCGCGCCCAGCGCCAGCCCGAGGCCTCTCCGAGCGAACTGCATCTTGTTACAAAGGGTGCTCATAACGCCAAGGCGCTGGTTCCTCAGAGAGTGGGGTTGGCACTGATGTTCAGAGGTCTATATGTTCAGATTGATATTTGCGAGACGGATTCGAGGAGTTAGGCAGGTGCAGCTCTGCTGCTGCGAGCTCCCGATCTTGACTTCGGATACAGAATTCTACTTCTAGGACCTAGGACCCTTGCAGGCCGCTCGAAGACCCCTGCTCCGCTGCTTCCGGGAGCTCCCCTTGCTTTGGTGGTGCACCAAGTCCGGGGTTTATGGAGCCTTCTCTTTTCACTTCTTCCCCGCTTTCCCCTCGGTTTGTCGTATGTCGAGCAGCCAAGTGCAGCTAAGTGGGAGCGCCGCCGGACGCACCGCTGCCACCAACGCAGCGACCTGCCACAGAGCCTCGGGCAGATCGGGCGGAGCCTCGAGGTGACTCAGAGGACCTCCAGTCGGAGCTGCCGAGGGTCTTGGTCGTTCTTAGCCTCGAATTTGCAGGTCTGGAAACCTTCAAGCTCTTTGTCATGGCACGGTAAGACAGCTGCCAGGACGCAGAGATGCCTGTCATCCTGACGCCCCTGGCTCCACCACCCTCGCACCCTCCCAAGCGACTCGGCGATTATTGCCGCGAAATACTTGTGAGGCCGATAATCATCTGTGCGGTCAAAGCGATGCCCAGTTGCAATTGCCAACCTCAATACCTTGCAGCGAGGCTTTCCGGTGCGGCAGAGCCGAGTGCCGAAGTGCAATGCGAGGAAGCTCAAGACAAGGAGAGCGTGTTCAATTGTACTTCCTGCTGGGAGGTTGGAGGGATGCTGGAAGCCGGTGGTCAGGAGGAGCCCAGAAGGCCGCCTCCGCCCGACATGCCTCCACCGCCTTGCCCCGCAGGTGCCAGAATCAGATTTCGGGGCGCTTCCAGGAGATTTCGGCGCATGCATCCTGTACTCACGAGTTACCCGGCTCATGACCAAAATTGGACAAATGCAACTGTAGAGGGCGAGGTGTTCTCGTTACTTGGTGTTAAGTTTTGGGGCGGGGCTGGGCTGCACAGACGCCTGGCATGCAGACCAACTCGCAAGCTTCTCGTGGAGCTTCTCAAGAAGTGATTCAGCGCTTCCGAAGATATCGGACCTTAAGATAGTACCTTCAATAGTAGGATCCGTATTGTAAGGACTCCAAAAGTAAGGTGACGACCGAAGTCCTGATGCATCTAATCCAATAGGCAGGAAGGCACAGCGACGTGACAAATTTGGCAGTCACTTCCCTGAGCCTGACGACTCAGCGACCCTCTAGGGCGATTAGGCTCAGAGTGCCAGGCGTGACGAGCGAGACACGACTGCCACTACCGCCACCACTACCACTGCCACTGCCAATACAACTCCTACTCTGACTCCTACTCCACCTGACGACTGACTACTAGTACAACTAGTGCTTCTGCTACTACTACTACTACTACTACTACTACTACTACTACTACTCCTACTGCTACTGCTACTGCTACTGCTGCTACTACTACTACTACTACTACTACTACTACTACTACTACTACTACTACTACTACTACTACTACTACTACTACTACTGGAACTCTGTCGTCCTTATAGTTGCTGTTGCTGTAAAAGGATCAGCACCAGCAAGGTGATCGTCGATGTGATAGACCTGGGCGCCCCCGAACACTTGCGAATGAATGTTGTTTGCACTTGCATTCCAAGCTGGATCCCGGCCGAACCAATCCTCTGTGAAAGGAGGTATTCAGCCAGCACCTGTACATATTGGTCAGCTCCGAAACCCGTAATGGAGTTGGACATCGAACACCTTCCTGTCGCCAGGGCAAGAGATCTTGCGCTGGCTTCAGCAGCCCCCTAAAGGGTGTCGCCGGCTGGTTCTTGGAAATTGGTCGCCTCGGAGCCGTGGCATGGAGTCGATGCAGGTAAAGAGATGTGGTCTTTGCTCCTGACATGCTCGGGTTGTTGTTGGATCACACCTAGGTTCATCCCATATTCGAGTCCAAAGTGGAGTGCAAGTGACTGCCATCGGTTTACAGCAGGGTTGAGTTTCGGGTTTGTTTCAGCATGAATGCCCCCAAGGGATACAGCTGAGCGGGCAAAACAGTTAGCCAGTGTGTGACAGGTGTGTGTTGTGTGTGTCTGTTGTGCCTGTGTGTGTGTCGTGAAAGTGCAAGTCGAGTCAGGCCACGGATGATGATGCAGCTTCATGTAGCCAGTCAGCCGCAGAAGCTGACGGCTTGTATGGTTTAGTTGGGCAGTTGACAGTTTGACAGCGGTGAACTGACGGTTTAAAGCTTTCTAGCTAGGAATGACAAGTACCAAATTCAAAAGAACCTGCCAGGGAGACTGCCATGCCAGTCGTCGCTGATATGGGCTGCTTCTCCGGAGGCACTGCGAGGGGCTTTCCTCCAAGATCCAGGCTTAGCATCATCTTGCGGCGTAGCTCTAGTAACTGTAGTAGCTTGCCAGTGTGCGACGAGGGCTTTGGGGCTCTCAAGCTCTGATTTTGGCTCTCCCAGTTGCTGCCCAAATTGTGAGGAGGTTTGAAAGGGCCCCTATCAAAAACCTCTGGGCCTTGGTGGAGCTGAGATCACAAAAACTCAAACCCTGATGCCCAAAGCCCCTAAGCCCGAAGCTCTACTCAAACCGCGAGGCCAGCCGAAACCCCTTTCGCTGGCAGGTACCGGAGGCACCCCTGGTTGGGATGGAGAGATCATCCAAAGCTGCGATCAGGAGGCAGGTCCGATCTGCTGAAGAAATCTCAAAGTGCGCAAGAAGGGGCACGATCAAAACACATTATGAGTTATTGTACCCCTGTCCGTTTTGTCGGCATTGGACAGGCTGGGATTCGCTGTCGCCTTGTCTGCCCAGTTCGCAGTTTTTTAGGTGCAGGGAGCAGCGATTGCGTAGCTTGCAACAACCCTCCGGATCATCGAAGCCCCCAGCCGAAAGCCTTAAATTTGAAGTCTATGTAGAAGCCAGAAGCCCCACAATCATTTGTGGGCGCTTGAAATCTCTGGTCCTGCGGAGGGGTTGAAAAAAAGGTAAAAGCCTTTGAGACACTGCCAGGAAACGATCTACGATTCCCAGCCGCCTTGGAAGTCAGAGTGCTTTGGCGCGGAGTCAGACTCGTTTAGGCCTCTTTCTAAGGAGTCACTACATAAGGTGCTGCATTGTAAGAAACCAGCGAGTAAGAGATTAGGGGGACTGTCCTCTCGAGTCGGATTTCGATAGAATTACCAGGCTTCTGAGTCAGAACCTGTCGTGCCGTGGGGCTGGGGTAAGAGCAGTTCTTGGCATCCGCCTACAGACTAGAGCAAAAAGTGCCCCAACCCCAAACACCGTTTGCACAAGGTAAATCGCGATTACACTTGTCCCTCGTCAGGTTTCGGCTTCATTGGTTTGAGGAATTCGTCGTTTTTCCTCACTGTTCCCGAGCATGAAGTCATTCTGAGAATCCCTACTTGTCATCGCACTAAGGTGCCCAGGTCGGTTCACTGCCGAAGATGACGTCGCCCAGCAGCAAACATCAGGGGTGTCGGTGTAATCTTGGGTATAGGTGAGCTATGTATCTGATTACGCAAATCATTCACTCGGTGTCGAAGGTTATGACAGACTGTGCTACCAGTCTGCTGGAGAATGCCCTGCCTACGACACTTCAGCGCCGACAAGTTTCACATCTTGTTTCCCGGGGGCGTAAGCAACCGATCCATCACCCTCAAAAAGTACCACGCAGCTCTGGAAATGACCACATGGCTGAACCCCTCAAGTGTCAAGCGAGCCCAAATCAAAAGGGAGGACATCTCTGCATTCCCGGGTGCTTTGCTTAGACCATCTGGAGCCTCAGGCTCTGCCTGACAGCCCTTACGTCGGGGAATCATTTTCTAACCTGGAAACGAGATGACAGATTTGCTCACAGTCCAGTCGAGTCGCAGAGGTCGGCAAGAGACTGGAAGCCATGGTGGAGGTCCAGCGCCATTTGCGTTAATGTTGAAATCGAAGCCGTCAAAGGATGGGGACTATGACGGCCTGGATGATGCTCATGTTGATGACACTCATTGGTGGGTGCTGAAGCTGCTGCTGTTGCATCTGTTGCTTATCTCGATGGTGGTGGTGGTGGTGGTCTGTTGATGGTGTTGTTGATTATGCTGTGAGCTGCCTCTGCTGACAATATTTGTTATGGCCAGCTTCATGCGCCTGCTTTGTGTTGCAACGGCCCAGAATAGATCTATTCTTCTTGTTGCTGCTACTGTCGCTCTGCTATCTAGCGCTACGTAATCCTGTCACCGTCGTTCCTGGCTTTGCCCCTAGCTGTCCAGATCTGCTGTACTTGCTTCGGCACGTTTCACATCCATTAAGATGCTACTTGGTTGTGTTGGGGTTTCTGCCCACTTGCACATCCAGTCGTACTTTGTGTTGAAATTCCGTTGGCAATGCCTTCCAGTGTTGTGGGCCCGCACCATGGCAAACCGTTGCTCTAAACAGCTCCTCAGTCCGATCTCGAAACATTGCAGTGCCAGGAACTTGCAGGGCCCAGCTCCTTCGAACTCCTGGAAGATGCTTTCAGCAAAGTCGACGCTGCCAGGGCGCGGCTGGGCTGTGGGGGCGGGGGCGGGTTTTCTACATGAGGACCTGTTGTTCTCGGCAATTTGCAAAGACTTTGCATCGTAGCCCTAGATAGAACCTTCGAGCAGTGGTCCGCAGCTCCTCGCTGCTACTCGTGACTAATGAGTTTCATCCATCTCCGTTTTCTTCTCAGAAAGATCCCTATGCTCAGTCCTTTCTCACAGGTCGGTGTGTGTGTGTGTGTGTGTGTGCGTGTGTGTGCGTGTGTGTGTGTGTGCGTGTGTGTGTGTGTGTGTCGGTGTGTGTGTGTGTGTGTGTGTGAGAGCGAAGCATGAGCTTACGGACGTACAACGCGGCTGCCCAAGGGCCCTGGGAGTGTTGAAGGTCTTGTGATTTCTAAAGTCCTGAGTGCCTTGATTCCGCTTCACAGGGCTAGAAGAGAGTCAGCTCTGTGCCTGCTGCCGTCGGATCAGCGCTCGGCCAGTGTGGGATTGAAAGGTTGGATTGCAGAATTCCTTGATGCAGATGAGTTTCGACCTGATTTAGAGGTGACGTAGACCAGACGGCCTGCCGCACTCTCCGGGTTGTTGGGTTCGCTGGGTTTGCCTCGAACTGCCCGGAATGGCGACGCGAGACCTCTTTTCCTGGTGCCTCAGCTGCATCACTGAGCAATAATGTATAAGTATGTAGAACTGCAGGGTCTGCGAATTGCAGAAAGTCCATCCGACAGAAAATTGAGCCGATGTCCCAGTTCAATTCTGCTGGGGGTTGGCGGACGGTGCTATTGCGCTTTCTTGTTAGGGCAAGGGGATGGGGTTAAGATACACACGCAAAGCCAGCGTGTTGAATATGGTGGGGCTGAAGGCAAGCTTGCTCAACTTCGCTTGTGAATCTCAGTCGCTCCTACAGGGTTCCAACGACAGTCATCCCAGAAGGACTGAGAGGATTGAGGCGATAAGCCGTTTCCAGCTGCCTATTGTCAAGTTGTGGGTCCCGCGGATTACACACTGTGATATGCCCGGACCGGAAGTCTCCCTAAGACTGTCTTTAACACTGGCGGCTTCACTGCTGCCAGAGCTCGGCTACCCGAAAGCCACGCAACGATCGCGGCCTCAGGTTGGACGCCTCACTTCAGAGAGAGCGCGAGGAGTTGGCGATCCGCCACCATGAGATCCTCCAGGAGCTGCATCAGCTGCTGGCCCTGTCCAAGCTTAATCCCGAGACTCTTTGTCTCGCCGGACAAGATGCAACGGTCCATGTTGAAGTGCTGAAGCTGAAGATCCGCATTCGTTCTTGGGGCACAAGTTGGAGCTGGTAAGCAGCATCAAGTCTCCGCCGAAAGGCTCCCATCATTCGCTTGAGGGCGCGCAAGAATGTCACGTATTGGGCTATTTAACATACAGAGTCGCTGGCAGTTGGCCATCATGCTGTTGAACTTGGGGAAACGGGCCTGTCGTCTGAGCCATGAGCACAGTAACACAAGATGCCGAAGCACCGGCTGAGGCTCGTGCAGAGGAATGAGTTGTTGAAGAGTGAGGCGATCCTTGGCATTCGACAGCGCACTGCAGGTGACAGGGGCCTGAGGACTCGCAGCTCCGGAGCGATGCAGTAAGCTGCCACAGAGGGTGTCTCCACGAGCCAAGGACCAACCGATGGACTCCGGATGTGATGCTTGGCTGTCTGTTCCAAGCTATGGATGCCCCGTCTATTCATGCTTAAAGCATTAGGAGTTAGGTGTTTTACGTACAAAGATTCCGAACACATTCATAGTTCGTAAATCTCTGGGCGGAGTGCTCAACCTGCACAGCTCGGCCGACCTATTCATTCAGCATTCAGCGCATCCCGAACTTGCCGATGGCTATGACTATGCGGAGCATAGGGTGGATTCGGGGGAATGTGACATGGGATGGCTTCTCGAAAGACAAGGCATAGGTCATAGAAGCGGTGCTGGGCACCGGTTGGAGCAATCATTTGCCAGCCGTACCCTGTTGATTCGATGTAGATGCACTGCAAAGGGTCCAGGCTTTCGTCGATGCTCCGTTGTTTCAGAGCTGAGGACAGACAAGCTGCCAGCGGACAGCGTGGATGCAGTGTCACTCGCTTGCCGGACGGTGCTGAAGTGAACAGTGACACTAGTGAAGTCAACTCCCTCTTTAAGGGAAGGGGTGTTCGCTTCTTTTGAGGTAACGAGTGATATCAAGCAGCCAAATCTAGGCTAAACGGTCGGCGCTCACCAGAAGTTCCAGAGAGTGGATTCGAACCAAGGGGGTAGCCTTTGTTATGTCTGTTCGGGGCAAGCTGCAAAGGCAGACGTGATCAGCGAAATCGGGTGGGGAGGGGGTTGCGGTGGTGTTTGCTAGGCTACTCATGTCCTAGTCTCTGACACACCGTCCTTGGGACATTCGCATCGAGTGCAATAGACTTCATGCAGCCAAGGAAATTGACTGAGATGGATCTGGCACAGGCATACCCGACATGGGCACTTCGTGCCATCAAGTTATTGCACAACTTCGTGGCTTGCCTGGGCTCGTTTCTGCTGCATGCGGCACTTGACAGGGCGTATGTTGGGGCAGTAGTGATTCTTCTCGTGCTCGCCGCATCAGACTCAACGACTGCCTGCCGATTGAAAGGACAGTACATCCATGCCAAACGCATAATTCGTTGCCCAGCGAGGAATCGTGAGAACTTTGGAACATGTCTCGGTGCCCCCTAAGTCCCAAACTCCGCACACTAAGCTGTAACCCTCAGACGGGCCCCAAACCCTCGAGTGCCTAAGTCTACGCACCGAATCGCACCGAGCAAAAAAAGCATTGTACTGTCCATGGTCTCCCTTCTCATTGCTTCGGGCCGTTGTACATGACCATGAAATACTTTCAGGTTGCGTTCGCTTAGCATTTTCTTGTTCTCTCATTATCGTGAACCCATGTGCAGGTCCAGAGGACGAAGTCGGACGACGCTGGGTCGAATTATTGGAGCCGTGCATGCCTTCCTTGGCTGTAGAGGTACTGATGCTCCGAATAACGTCTTCTACTGTATGTACATGCCTAGAGGTATGCATATACGGAGAGTGTGTCTACAGACACGACCTGCTGCACTTGCAAGACACAAAGCCTTCCCGCTAGCAGGGGCTGAGTTTATACCTGCAGTGCAGAATTGGGAATATAAGTGCCTGGATCTGGTCAAAAGAGTCTGGCAATCAACATACGGTGTACACGCATGTACACGTATATCGCAGTGCTTAGCAACACAAGCCCTGTGACAGTAGCCAGCAGTGTTCGCTGAGCTAGCTGTGGTATACAGTGCTTGGAAACATATGGGTATGCTTATAGCTACGAGTGAGCGGTCGAAAGCCAAACTTTGGAGCTGGATGTCAGGTAGCACCTGGACTTAGGCTTAGGGCGTAAGATGTTTATGGGTATGGGCGCTCAGCCCATGCGACTTATCAGCTTGCTCTGCAGCGCGGTCATCCACGCATGAAGGTGTCATGATGTTGAGGAGATGCTTCTACGCGCTTTTTTCAGAGTGTATGCTTCCAGGAAGTCTTCCGCAAGTCTCAGGAGCCTTCTTCCGTTGGCCGCAAGATGGCAGAGTTTCACGTGATACGCGTGCAGGGCCAGACGAAGGTCGGCTTTCTTCCGCTCTTTGGGTCTACGGTTTGAGCAACGCTGGACTGTCCCGGAGTAGCATGGGCGTCATAAACTTGGTTTGAATCTTCGGATATTTTCGGACAGCGATCTGTGTGATGCATGTGCCAAACAGGGCCACGCCAAGCGCCAGCTCCATCACACGCACACACCCACAAACACACACACACACACACATTCCCGCAGTGCCTTCAGATACACATGTGGACGATTGCACAGAATGCACCTCGGCCACTCCGCTGCATCGACATGTTCATTGCTACATGTGCGTGTGCCTTACATACACATATGTATGTGTACCAGTACATAAATACAAAGATGTGTATGTATATATATATATATGCTATATATATATATACATGGAACTGTACGTAAGATAGCATGTGTGATATATATATATATATATATATATATATAATACAGTACAGTACATGTCATTGCATTACATTACATACATGCATGCATAGTACATACATACATACATCCACGACAACACGCAAACGCATCTGCGCATCTACATACCTATACATGCGTGTATATGTATATATATATATATATATGTACGCATGTATATACAGGTATACACATGTAGATGTGTATTTCTATAATTATTCTTACGTATTTGGCAATTCAATCTGCATTGATAAGCATGAAACCTTGCACACAGCAACTGGGCCTGTTGCTGATGCCGCGCTGTCCGGGCTTTACAACTGATGTAGGTGCCATAAAGCGATCAGTACTGAAGTACAGAATTCATGAGATTTCACAATGCTCCCACATAGTACGGGAAATTTTGGGGTCGATCTGATCATGAGGAGTACGACGACTGCTTTGGCAGTCGGCCGCTGGACTTCATAGCCTGCAATGTCTACACTCAATGTCAATAGGCTCGTATTTTCTGACCCCCTCAAGGTCCCGTCATTCCTCTATATTATATGCATTTGCACAGGTATGTGATATGTACTCATGTGTATGTGCAGATATGCATATGTTAATATATATGTATGCGTGCAGGCATGTATGTATGCATGCATGAATCAGTTTGAAGTGAGTGAGTGTGTATGTGAATCTGTTTGTATGTGTATGCATACGTGTATGAAAATATGTACTTCAATGCAACTGTATATGTATGTGCACTGGCGTGTTATGTGTTTTTTGTGCGGTGCGCGATTTTGTACATATAATATGTATATATGTATATGTATATATTGTACATATGATCCACTGTACCTTGCTATGGAAGTCTTGCAGAGTCTGATACATTTGCACAGCACAGACATGTGAACAGCGGCAGCCAGGTCCTGCGCGATCCGGTGTCCGTAGAAGATACCGATGTGAAGAGACGGGAGCACGCGACCCGGTGAAGAATTGAGCTAAGGCAATTGGCAACCGAGCTTGAATCGTGTCCGACGCAATGCGCCGTCGCATAATCCATACTGACTTTTTCCTGGACCTCAAGGGCTCCTGGTGTTCACTCCATCCCGATAAATTGGATGCTGCACTCTCAAAGCGGTGGTTTCGAGTTGAACGGGTTCAAAAGCCTGCAGAGTATTTAAGGCGAGCCGCTTCGAGCGGATGGGTTCGGCGAGCTCTGGTGTACTCAAGGAGCTCCTCTGGTGTTGCCTGAGGGTTCACCCACATTCGGGACAGAATCTGGAGCTTCGGCTTTGAGCCGTAGCTGATGGGGTATAGCTCGCGCGCACATCTAAGTGTAAACTCCACCATATATAAACTGTAAACACCCATAGGTATATGTATGCGTACACACATATCACATCCAATATCATGCATTGCGCCACGATGACGTAAGTAGTCTTGCCACGACAAATGGCGTTGAGTCATTGAGCCTACTAATTATTCGTAGTACGTACATCTACAGATATACAGGTATGAGGCCAGCAGGCGTGAATCATAAATTGTGCTTGCACCGCAGCGTCAGCCGGAACAGTGAGCTGCTTGGCAGGCGGAGGCGCCCAAAGGAATCTTTAAGTTCGTCTTTGATCCGATGCCCCCTGGTATGTCGAGTTCCATTCAAGGACTTCTCTTTCTGGGAGATGGAAACCGGCTGAGGTTTGAGACGGTCATCTGTGTTCTCATCGTGATCAACTCCATTGTGATGTCGTTCGAAGCGCAACACGCAACTGGGCTTTCGAACAGCTTGCTTTGTAGCTGCAAACCTCCAACCCCTAGACTACTGAACGCTGGGCCCTCGATGCCAAGCCCCAAACCCTTGGGAACTTTCAACACTGGCTCGCGTCCAGGACTGTTGCCGGAGTCTAGGGAATGCAAAATATCAAGACATATAGTAAGAGGTGGAGTTGTTTTTGATGATGACAGCAATGCTTGTGATGACGGTGATGTTGATGGCGCTGACGACGGACATGCCTGTTACATGATGGCGGTGACAACGACGGCGGCCATCATCATATGCATGGCAATTCCTGCAAAACGTCGGATGGGGACTTGCGGTGATGGTAAAGAGTACGAGGGTGATGATGATGATGATGATGACGATAAACGAGCCATGGTGTTGCTCACACAGCGATTTCTGAACAAGGATGGTGGTGGTGATGATGAGGGTTATGAACTCAATGATGACGGTGACGCGGGTGACGGGCCGGCCGGCCATCGCGATGCGGCTTCTGGTGAGATGACGAGCTGTGAACATAATGCTGGGCCCGACGACGCTGATGATGTTGATGCTGGTGATAACGGCAGCGATGGCCATTATTCCGGCGATCAATAGGATACAGGAACGTGTCAATGATCGATATCGTAACGTCGACCATGGTCCAAGGGATGTTGATGCTGCTGGTGATGACGATGATGATAATGACGATGATGTGGTCGGTGCTTCCATCATATATCGTTGGTGATGAAAGTTGCCTTATTTGTGATCGCTTTTGCAGCCAGAATGCTATTGTTGGGTAGAGGAGACGGTTGAGTGCCTCATGCAGACATGCCTGCTCTTCTAGGCGGGCCTCACGCTGGGCTATGACTTAGGCCAGCTGAGTTTCCTGTTCCTCCCATGCAGATGCATCTGTTCAGAGCGTTCTTGCACGCGCGTGTTATGCGCGTGTGCGGCAAGGGTATGTGCACATACAAACGCACCTACATCCCAACCTTATCCCTGTCTACATCATCCCAGTTTGACGAAGCATGTGTTCGTGTTGGTCGGCTCACGTCTGGCCAGAGGGCTCCGAACTTTTATTCAGCTTTTTGGTTGATGCAGCTGTGGACACACAGCATCGGCTCCTTGTGCAGGTGCGCTCTAATCGCCTTTTCGGGATAACACCTATAGTGTTTCGGATGAGGCATGGCACACTTGTCCAAGATCCAGACAACTTCGTAAACAAGGCTTATGGCTGCTGCTCCAATAGATGTTGCGGAAACTGGCGGTGAGACAGTCTTGGACAAAGCTTGCTCGTACATTTAGAGTGTTCGAGAGTACGAATACGCGCAGGGAAGGTGTGTGGCACTAGCACTGGCAATAGCAGCGACCATGATCACTCTCAGTCCTTCTCGTTGCCCTTATCGTGGTGGTGTAGTCGTCACGCCACCACTACTTCTGCTAGTACTACTGTTGCTACTGCTGCTGCTACTACTGCTGCTACTACTACTACTACGGCGACTACTACAACAACAACTACAACTACTGCTACTACTACTACTACTACTACTACTACTACTACTACCACTCCTGCTGCTGCTGCTGCTACCAGAAAGCACTAGCTGTTGCAATCGTGATACTTAGTAGTGGTAACATAAGTTGGGACTAAACAGGCAAACAGTACGCAGCAGCAGTGGCAGCAGCAGCAGTAGCAGCAGCAGTTTCCACAGAATAGCAGCACCAGAGAAACCGCACAGAACGCGATCGTGTCAGTTGCAAGAGTTCAACACAGCTAAAACCTGCAAACAACCTTAGAGTAGAAGCAAGCAGACATCGAACAGCCTCCACTCCTAAACCAGCGTCCCTGTCAGCCAATCATTATGGAGCTCTCAGCACTGACCAGTCAAGCAAGACTGACATGCCGCAACAACAGCAGCTTCGGCAGTAAAGTCTAGTAGCTTTTCAGCTTGTTTTTTCTTATGACCTTGGTCTGATTTTTAGTCAAGCACTGTCCTCATGCTTAATAGTATTGCCTTCTACTGACTCCATTGTCTTCCATTGTATGCCATCATTTGCCTTTGTGGTCTCCTTGTTGTCCTGGTATCATCCGCATTGCGCAAGTTGTTATGATTTCGCAACGCCCCGGAGGCATACGAACCTACAACGCTCCTGGGACCGAGCTGTGGCCGGGTGCAGCTGAAGTGTTCGTGGCTTCTGCCGCTCATACGCACGTCTGGGCTAATGGGAGCCCATGGTCCAGTCGAACTAAAAAGCGAGACCATCGGGACACTACCCTGCGAGGTAGGACCTGACCTCCTTCTTTGCGGTTTTGGGGGCTTTGGACCATGATCCCTTCAGGAAAATGTAATGCTGCAGTACAGTACATTTGTGCGGAATACCCATGGGTGTGCACGGGGGTCTTGCATCCGGTAACAGAGTGGATTTGAAAGCGCGAAAGGTTCGACATGGCGTCAGAGTTGCGGGCGTGTGCTTATGCCTCGCCAGTTTAAGACACAGCATCCTCGATTTCGTAGCTTAGGGCTTAGGTTGTTTCTAGAATCTCAGTCTCTGCCCTGGCTGGTTGATGCTCAAGCAGCATCGATATCAGCGGCAGAAAAAAGCGACATTGCCAAACTGTGGGTAAGTCCCTGAAGCTGTGTTGACTGGATGATGCTGGATGCCCAGTATGCAGTAGCGACCACACGCTCTGACAGATCATTCAGAATTGGTATGGACTTCAGGAGTGGTTTTTTGGACCGATATTCGCCGCGGAGCTGATCTTGAAAATCGTTTGGAGCTCAGCGCTTTTTCGGGTTGGAGGTGAGGCCGTGGCCAGACTGTTCCAAAGTTCCCGAATGGTCCTCGAATGTCGTGACGAGAGATTGATTGCTGCTGCTAGGGTCAATGGGTACCGATGAAGTCTGACTGAGGGGTTAGAATGAACACAAACATGTTAAGTGAAGGCAGCCTGCTTCTGACACCCGCCGCTCTTTGAGGGCAGAGACGGAAGCAGCGTCGTGGGAGAACGCGGACTGTCGGACACCGCATCCTGGGTCCGATAAGCCGTCAATCGTCCGAGTACTCGGGCTTGGCACAAGTTGTCATATCGCTCAGATCGGCATGAAGTGCGAGTTCCTGCGGGACTTCTGGAACTATTTCGACACCATCATGGCTCCTTGTCCAAGTCGTAGCCACTTCAATTCTTGGAGATTGGACAGATCAAGGGCACCGTTTCCTGAATGTTTCTGAATCCGCACAGCGTACGTCTTCAAAGGCTGCGTGACTATCGTGTTGCATCGATTTCAGGGGGCAGGGCTGAAAGAACGCAATGTTTTTCAGAAAAAAGCTATTGGGCAAACACCTGGGCAGTTCAATCAAGTGCACTAGCAACGAATGTGTGGGTTATGACGGATATGCAACAGTCACAAGCTTGTTTCGGATTCCTGAAGCCCACGCTGCAGGACAGAATGTAAGTTGGAAGGATCGCGGTAAGGAAAGACTCTGACTGAAACCAGAAAGCCCACCAATGCTTGAGGTTGTTGCATGGTTCGTCGACACCGTCTTCGCAGGCAGAACGCGGTGAAAATTCCGCATCGTGACAGTCAGTAACTTCAACAGAGAATCCCGTCATCAAGGCAACACGGCTCGGAAGCTCGGAACCCAAATTCTTCCTAGCCCCTGCCCCCATGATAAAGTCCTTAAAACTTGTTTGTTGGAGGACTTCTTCCTGTGGATCCTATGCTTTTGCGCCTTGCGCGCTTGGCCCGCCTCCTCCGCCTCATGCGCTTGGTGAGGAAGCTGAAGGGGTTCGACGCTGCTCGGAAGGTCACAGACTGCTTATACAAGAGTCCACGGTCGACTTCACCTGACAGACCGGCTGCTAAAGTTACAAGGGCAGTCATAACCGGCATCCACATCTTCACTGGCACACTCCCACGCAGTAGTTCCAACACGTAGCCGTAGGCACCTACAACTGCGGAACCTTATGCAAGAGGAGATGAAGCACTTGTGTGTCCATGAAGGGGCAGGACAAAGACGAGTAAAGACCATGTGTTTTCCACGATCGAAGATTCTGCGGCACATTCTGGCAAAACCGTCACGGTGGTTTACATGATCCAGATGCAGGTGTAAGTGTAAGCCCGTGCCGGTGCAAAGTATAGTGGTTCTCACAAGAATCCACCAGAAAATAGCCATTGCGAGCTAAAGCACCTCTTTATGTCGGCTTGCTACTACAGCATAGTACAGCAAGGTGCAGCGAAGAATGGTATACTGCCATGAAAAGTGGTAAGAAGCGTATATGGAATAGTGCATTCTTGATAGGGGACACTTGCTACAAGCACCACGGTAGCTTCAGCAGTATATGCCTCTAAGAAAATGCATTCTAGAGAATCCCAGCAGTGTGATTCCACATCAGATCTTGGCCACAGTATGCGGTGACGGCCTCAATCTGCTGAACTTTCCCAGTCACCGACGACGGACAACACGCAGGAAACTTGAACAGTCATGTTAACAGGGCCTTGCTTGTGATGCTTGTGTTTTACCTGCATCCTGAGCACCTCGCCGCGTTAGAGCTCATCGAAATGAAGGTTCAGGTCTCGATCCGATAGTCCTGCGATGTGATGCACATGCGGAAGCTGACCGGAATTAGTTCCCTGGAGTCTGAGGCTCTCTACATACTTACCACCGCTCTCCGTGGTAGCGTGACAGCTCCTCCAGTTGCACCTTCAGATCCGTCAAGCTACCATGGCGTACTTGCCTTCCATGATGCGTTTGCCGAGTAACCGTTCTCAAGATCGTTGTCAAGGTCAAGGCTACAATGGCACCTTTATCATCACCACCACCCTGATCGTCATTATCACTAGCATAATCGCATCATTGTTCGTCTTCGGCTGCATCAACATCGAGTTCGGCACCACCAGCATCACCACGATCCCCAAAATCGTTTCCATCATCGTCATGGCCATCAGGTTGACTTTCGTTGTCATGAATTGCCTCGGTGGTGGGTTCAGTGTTTCAGCTCTTAAGAACTTCCCGTCTTATCGATGAGCTTTTTGTTCAAAGTCTCCTTTGATCCTGTAAGTTCGACGTCAAGGCCTGCAGTCCCTAACCCGGTGTCCTGGCAGGCAGCCTCATCCGCTATGAACCAAGTGAGGCCTTTGAACACTACCACTCCAAGTCTTTTTGGCAAGTGCCGGACGCGCGCATGCAGCTCGCGAGCTCATTGCGAAACTGTGCTCCACAACCACCTTCCCCGTGCTCGCAGCACTTTGCTCAGGTTCTCCTATGGTCTTTCCTGATGCAACTTGGCAGCTCCGGATGCGGATGTGCTATCTAACGTAGATGTCCAGAAAGATAGCTGCCTGAACCACGCGGAAAGAGGTGCGCCGTGACTGTTTTCGATTGCGTGCTCGTTGCGAGAATCTGCTTCATCTCACGCCCATCCTTTCGACTGCCAACCCTGCCGTCGCGTCTCCGGTCGCTACAGTGAATTCAACCTCCGCGGCGAAAAGATGCAGGGCAGATCTACTGCCGGTCTTGTCGCCAGGATCTGTTGAGTGTTCACTACCGTTGTCCTTCCCCTTTCCGAGTCTTAGCACTGAGCAGCATCATAACCACCCTCTCCCCTGCTGCAAGCATGGCTCTGCGCTGTCGTACCACCCAGAATTCGACATTAGTCTTGCTGACCGGACTGTGTTCATGGTTGTTATTTGTTATCATAGTTGGACTACCTGCACGGCTACTGCAGTTGCTAGCACCGGGTCGCACTTCAGAAGAACATGACAGGGTTGCCCTGCACTCGCTCGTGTCGTTTCCTGACGAAGGCTGGTGTGATAACCACGCTGTGCAGGGTTAGGACCATGTCATGCTGCATACGCAACACCGCAGTGCCGCCTTTCCGGTGTATTCGGTCCATTGCTCAGTCGAGAGTAGATGACGTGTCGAGAAAGCCCGCCCCATGTCACTACTGCACGCAAGTGCATGTTGCACGGTCCATTTCTCATCCAAGGCTCTTCTTATTGCAGCTGATGTTTGCGCTCTTCCTGTGCCTTTGAGAATATCCAGGATGTCTGAGCACAAGCCTCATGTCGGTGGGGTCGATCTGCATGATTCAGTAGCCTGGTTCGGTCAAGGCCGTCCTGCTTGTTTAGCGAGAGATCATGGAAAATGGGCGCGATGATGATGGGACTGATGGGAAGAGTGCACATCTTTCCACCGCGCTCTCAGTATGATCGTCTGTGGTTCTGAGGCAGAGGGTCGTCTCGGACTCAATCGAGTCGAACATCGCGAGCCAAGTCATGGTTGCTGAGAGCAACGAGCTCTTCCTCTACTTTGGAACTTGCTCCAGGTGTTTGCTGACCATGTTCGATGCTCGTCCAAGACTAGGCGCTGGCATACAAAACATCCGGGAGAGCAGCTCACGGTGGAAGTAGCAGCTAGTAGGCCGAGGCCGGCTCTGTGGTTGAACTGGTCACTTCGACAGCTTTCGTGCTAGTATGACGGTGTGCGGTCGACTGTGCGCTGAGCGGCTGAGACAAGTGTGATG
This sequence comes from Symbiodinium sp. CCMP2592, assembly GCA_905221615.1. Taxonomy (NCBI): domain Eukaryota; class Dinophyceae; order Suessiales; family Symbiodiniaceae; genus Symbiodinium; species Symbiodinium sp. CCMP2592. The sequence continues at coordinate 72,746 of CAJNDT010001041.1, forward strand.
CCGTGGCCATGTAATTTGCTTATGTGAAGAATGTCAGTCAGATGGGACAGGAGAAGCATGCAAGTGACAGCAGCCATAAAGGTAGGCTTCGCAAGAGTGGGGAGCAGAGGGCTTCAGAATCTGGCACACGAGAGTTGGTCTTCTGGTTGACTTTCTGAAGACGCATCATGCAGGTTTTCCGGAATCCGGAATGTCAACTTGCACTGCACCACAAGCCTTGGAATTGCAGCGTCCAGCATTGACAAACCACAGCCAAGGAGATCACTCTTGGGAATTGGCCTCCAGTGGCACGGCATCCTGGCGGGATAACGGCTCACCATCGTCGCGGCACTCCAACACCTCGTCAACATCATCAGGGGAGCAGTCAACCATGAAATCCAAATGCTTTGCCAAATGCAGCCGTCGCTGATACTGTCTGTGTTCATTGGATGTGTTTTCAATTCGTGGCCTCGCCTTTCGTCTTTCTGTTCCGCGATTGAAGATGTCGAATGTTGCTATTCATATTGCATAGACTGTGTCTCAACAAGGGCTACTGCAGACAGGGATCTCCTAAGCGACGCGTACTTTTTTTGGGAAGGGGTGCGGGGGCTGAGCATGCAGAGCCTTGAATCTCAAAGCTTGGAGGCAAATGCCAACTCCAAATCTTGCGACCCCCGTGCCGAGGCTTCTGCAGGACCATGTGTCTGAAGCTTTCACCGCTTTCTCCATTATTCACAAGGCACCTTCGTGGGCGGGGGGGAAGTCTCAAGGTTCAAGGTCCTGCGACGACAGTGGCTACGATAAACCAGTGGCAGCAAAGGTTTCCTGCAGGTTTCCAGATGAGCGGGCGAGTACTGCTGCAAAGCCAGCAAATTTCAATGCTGCTAGGGGATAGAACCGCTGATGGCTGACGTGACAGTGATGTGTGTTACTTCATTGCCTCAGATCACCATCGGATATGCTCTGATTGCGGTGATCAACGGCGTATTCCTCAAGGAAACCTTCCAGGCAGCAGACAATGATGACAAGATCATGATGCGCAGCTTGACAACCGGAAAGCCTTAACGACAGAGCTGGATCATGCTGTACGCAATGGTTGTGTCTGCGCTCACGTGGGAACGGCCTGCAGTTGAAGTTTTCTATCCTCACTTAGTTCCCAAAGTACAAGTTCAGCTTCATAAATCTTTCCCTGTCACAAAGGTTTCAATTTAACTTAGTCCCGCCACACCTTCCATCCCCCAACCCCCTCAAGCACCGGTTCCAATGGTACTTGCACCTTGATGGCTATTCAGACATTCCGGCCAGCGCCATAGGCCTTTAGGCAAAGCAAAATGAACTGGGTGGTCGTCAAGGACATGCCGGCCAGTTGAAGCCAAGTGTGGTCCAACAGCTCAGCCCGGCCACCCCTACAGTCCCTACTGTGCTGTGCAGGTGTTGATCTCCATGATAGGTGGCTTGTTTTTTCTTCAAACTCAGAGTAATGCTTGTGTGTGCGGCCGGGTGCAGAAGCTTTGCCATTTTTTACGTGCAGGAGCTAAGGTGGGAGCTTTGACAGATCCAGTTCCCCACGACTCATGCCCGGCCTTCTCTCGGTCACTGTGTTCAAGCCAAGGAAACACGGAGAAGAAGCGACACCAGCACATCAAGAAGATGAAGTCGCTGTTTGAGGCTCAGCGCCGGGTGTCAATTCTGCACGTGGATCCTTGAGAGAAGCATGTTGGTGGAAACCCTTCACAATCCTCGATTTAATTAACATAAGCCTCCCGACAGTTCCCGGCAGGCAGCAGATGAGACAGGCGATGGCGTCTTGGATCGTGAGGAGTTCATCCAAGTGCTGCTTGGCTTGAAGGTCAGAGCAGAACGAAGGCGTGGACCCCATTCATCTCAGGGTCTCAATAACTCATCACCGGATTCCCAACGAGCATGAGGACACTTCGGAAACGATGCACCATCATCAGTCGACGAAGCTGAGAGCCCAGGGAGTTCCGCAAGGCTTACACAGACCTCGTGTGGAGAAGCGACAAACTCGACAGCTGCGAGGGCTTGAAGGCATCCCTTTCAGCAGCTCCCCAAACTTATTCAAGTCCTCCGAACTCTTCAAGTCGAATAGTTCCGCGAATAAGTTGACTTGTTTTGGAGTTGGACGCAAGGATGACCGATCCGGAGATCGTCAACTGGCTTGCGGCAATGGACCTCCACATCTCGGATCCTAACATGGTGTCTCCAGGCTCAAGAATATCGAAGAGCATTCTTTGCTCACTCTTCTCCCTCTGCGCCTTATCGTCTGGTAGTTAATGGCATGGCATGTTTTTGCTGGCATTCGTCATAACATGCAATAGAGTAGCTAGTCTGCTAGACTTCTACAAGGACGTCCAGAGGAAACCCTGCAATTAGGGATCAAGCCCTCGACGAGCACCTCTGAGAGAAGTCCAGCTGTCAGCTGTCGCGGAGTGGTGAGCCGGGAAAGGTTCGACATGGTGCAAGAAGATGGAGGCATCACAGCTGAGCAGCTTGTGAAAGGCGTCAGTCGGCTCAAAGGCTCTGCGAGGAGCTCCCGCTGTGCAAACAGGTTTTCGTGTCTGGGTCACAGTTCAGAAATTGGTAGGACGGCATGGGGGGGTTCCTGAGATTCCAGTGTCAACACAACAACTGGTGGCAACAAAAGGCTGACAGGAGTGCCCCACGCAGGGCACAGGCAACGGGTTGAACGATTCAACTGCTATATAGTAATACAGTCAGCTCTGCCATGTATGTCTTCCCAAACTCAGCAGCAGTAAGCTCTTCGTCTGCCAAGCCTCAAAGCCCACGGCAATGCGTCCTACAAACCTGAATCCGGGGACACCGGGGACACCGGCGCGGAAAGTAGTGCTCAGTACAAACAAGACTACAGGAGCACGGACCTGCATTTGCTGACGCTCGATGTGAAGAAGCTCTTTTTCCTGGTCCAGGATTTGTGTCTTGGCCCGTGCTGCATGATGACGCCATTTGAACTCTTTGGTTTGTGGTTGCTTGTCACTAGTCCACCATGACAACATTTCGGACGCATAGCAGCTTCTCATCGTTCGTTGATTTCAAGTACTTTACTGGCAAGACGATTCTGCAGCAACATCGCGGAATAGGAATATGATAAAGACTAAGACTCCTGGTCGTATGCGTAGGTTCACAAGCCGAGCAGTGACAGCAATAATGCTGGACCTTATCTTTCCCTGTTCCTGCTCTAACTGCTACCGCCACTATGATTCCGACGACGCATACTGGTACTACTTCTACCACTACTGCTGCCACCACAACTACTGCTACTACTGCCGCTGCTACTACTCCTAGTAGCTGAGTCACTGGCTGCTACGATAGTTGCACCAGTAGTAGTAGTTGTTGTTGTCGTAGTAGTAGTAGTAGCAGTAGTAGCAGCAGCCAGTAGCCAGTAGCCAGTAGCAGTAGCAGTAGCAGTAGCAGTAGCAGTAGTAGTAGTAGTAGTCGTCGTGGTGGTGGTGGTGGTAGTGGTAGTAGTAGTAGTAGTAGTAGTAGTAGTAGTAGTAGTAGTAGTAGTAGTAGTAGTAGTAGTAGTAGTAGTAGTAGTAGTATAGTAGTATAGTAAGTAGTAGTAGTAGTAGTAGTAGTAGTAGTAGTAGTAGTAGTAGTAGTAGTAGTAGTAGTAGTAGTAGTAGTAGTAGTAGTAGTAGTAGTATTTAGTAGTAGTAGTAGTAGTAGTAGTAGTAGTAGTAGTAGCAGTAGTAGTAGTAGTAGTAGTAATAATAATAAGTCATGCAATCAGTTGCATTGGCAGTAGTACCCGCAGCAGCTGCATCAGAAGTCGCAGAAACTCAGTAGCAGCAGTATCAGTTCTCGTGGTTGAGCTAGAAGTCACGATGCTTCAGTAAGTCAGTAAGTGGTTGCTGTCATGATGTTTGCGGGCCAGTGGGACTGGGACGCTACGGCAGTGCAAGCTGAAGAGAGAGTCATACTCACACTGAAACGGCTACACAGGGATACAGCCGGAAGAATTTACCACAGCATGCACAGGAAGCCTGAAAAGGATCCGGCACAGCACGGGCCGGGTGGAAGCCGTTAACGTCGCTGAATTCCCCATGTCAATGTAGGAAGCAACTGCTTCATACTGCTTCTAGGTAGCGTGCATCTTAACGTAGAAGAAGCTGGTACCAAGGCACTCCGGCGCGCCGCATGGCACGCAAGTTCAGACTCTCCAATTGTACACTGGGAGGTTCATGTCGGACCTTCGGGCTTAGACAGACTCGTTTCATGCAGTCCAACCTGCGAGCCGTTTTCTGGAATTAGTTGCAGCCAGCAGACTCCGGCGGCCTTAATGCTGCCGATGCCGCCGTCATCACGACAAAGCAAACGCAACCAACGCGCTGCCAAGCCAATTCAGGCCTCGAGGCGCACAGACACACACACACAAACACACAACCCACAAAACAGAGAGGCTTGAGGTGTGAGCGCAAACGCCCGAACCTCAAAACGGCGACCTGATTTTTTCACATTCCCATGAACACCAGACTGCAGACGGAAGATTCGCTCAGCACGTGCTCTACGCCGGATAGGGAGTCTCACCTTGTAGAGATCTACAATCACATGGCGGGACAAGTTCTTTTTCATGATTCAGAGAACATGTGGCAACTGTTTGCCTCCCTATTGGTCCAAAGCTACTGGCAGGACAAACCCTGAATGCGCTGAACCCGGAAACTCCCGAGTCCTAAACTCTCGCCCATTTTGAGGCGTCGAGGTTTCTCCGGTGCAGGATCCGAAGCTTTGGCCGAAGGGATTATGTCTTCTCATTCCCCTAGACCCCTCTCCGCCCTATCCGTAAAGCCGCAAAACGTTCACTGATCTTTCGAAGTTTCTGCTTGGGGATCTCCAATGAAACTTGAGAAGTTCAGCCTCTCAATAGTAGAAGAGTCTTGTTTCGCTGGCCTGGAAGCTTGAGGCTCAGATGAGGGACTGATGATCCACCTCTTGTAAAATAGGTCAATGTTGTATGCACAGAGTGAAATGTGAAGAACATTGCAGACTGCCGTTTCGACTTCCGTGGGACTTCCTCTCAAGTTGCTTTCCCCTTTGCCTTGGCCAAACCTATGCGCTTCATGAATCCAGGTCAGCTGTTGCTTTGATTGGCAAATCTCTTGCTCGTCTTTGTTTCAAGCATGGACGTCCTTGGCTAGACGTGCAGATGCACAACCTGTCATCACCGTCAGTGCTTGTGACTTCCAAGGATACGAGAGGCCCGAGGCCTGGTCCCAAGGCGGGTCGGCAAGATTTCCAAGACACCGTTTACTGAGGACAGATAGGAGGAGATGGCCAGCGATTTCAATATTATCATTCTTGTTACATGTTGCAAGTTTCTGCTGCATCTTCGGAGGGGCATTGCTCCTGCTCCTGACTGCTACTACTCCCGCGACGACTACAACGACGACTACTACTAGCACCACTATTGAAGTCACTATTGCTACGGCTGTAGCGACTACTGATGTAGTTGGCAATGCTGCTGTTATGCATGCTCACACTAAGAAGTATAAGTCTTGGTGTCCAGGCGTTTTGTCGTCCCGATCTTTTGATCGCAAGTCTTCTTGCCGTTGAATCATTGCTGTTGAAATCATCATCGCGGGTTTTGCGAAGCTCGTACCGCTTCGGCTGTGCAGCATGCCCATCTATTTAAGTAGCTTGTCAACCGGTCTTGGAAGCCAATATCACAGCATGCTATAGCGCCAAGAAAATACGAGATTTAAGGGCCGGATGCTTTTCACCAATGGGAATCGCATTCGAACACTAGCGGCCATAAGCGTTCGCGCTGCCTTGTTGCATGTTCCAGCATAGGCGCTGCCGTAACCAGGGAAGTTCAATGCTGCAAAAAGGCTGACATCGAGGCCGAGGCCGCATCTTTTGTCAATGCTCGTGAGGCCATGCCGATCCGCGCATCCACGATGGAGATCTGAGGCCCAGGGCCCAGGGCGTGCGTGAAACGCGTTTGCCCACCATTGTCGACGAACTTATGAAGCCAGGGCATTTGCTTTGGCAATTCAAGGTCCACTTTGGAGTGGCCAGCGGATTTGCACACTTTGCTTCACTGTGGATGGGTCCAGCCAAAGCAGGAGCATCCGCCTTTCTGAGAAAGGACGGATGCCCGACTTATGCCAGAAGCTTCTTCTTACTTCTTGTGCAGAATCTGTGCCGTCATTGTCCTAGCTAGGTCCTAGCTGTCCGAGACTACGAAGCAATAAGCCCGGTAGTCCATGCTTTGTGAGTCCAGAGCCGCATCAGCTTCTCATTCGCAGCGTGTGCTCACGGCGAATGCATTCCAGCTTCAGATCTCTACTGAACAACGCACGCAACGTTCGACGACACAGCTGCCAGACAGAACAGTCCCAGTTTTTTCTGGGGGGGTTCAGGCTCCAATAGGCATGGCCTCTGACTGCACGAAACATCTAATGAATCTACTGGGTTTCGGGCTTATATGGAGTGGCAGAGAGGGTTGCTCAAAAGGCAACGTAGGCTGGACCCTGCAGCCTTCCATCGAGGTCTTCTGAGTTCCGTTCAGCGAACTGCCGAAGGCAGTTGTATCAGCGCGTTCCTTCCACGGGAGGTCCGTCTAAGGGGATAGGCCTAACTGCACGATCCAGCCGGTAGCCATCTCTGCGCTCCTCACCGTCTTGTGGGGAGAAGTGATGATTGCAGACATCATGTGTGGAGACTATCCTGGGAGGAACGTCCACTTGCAACCTCTGCTTGCCTTGTCATGTTGGTGGTTGCATGAGTATTGTTGGGCTTCGAACCATTTCGAACCGTCCTGAGTCAATTGCAGACCGATCCAGGATCAGAAAAGTTGTTGTACAAACACATTATGCCATTATGCGTAAGTGCTCATGCTCAGAAACTTGCCGCTGCCTGGCCGGTGGCATCTTGTAGGTTCTAAACATCGCTTCCGCCACGCTTCGAGCAAAGCGAAGGAGGCTTCAGCACAGCAGCGGAAAGAGCGACAGCATAAAGTAGTGATAGTGTTCCGACAGGTGCCCCGGCCTCCCTGCCAGCGGAAGGTAGCCCCATCGCAAAGTTCATTACTGCTGATGGAACAGCTGCAAGGTGCTCTTCCAAGCCAGGCTTTCAAGCACGAAGCAGGAGCGTAGCGACGGACACACAATCGCATTCTCTATTCGAAAAGGGTATCTGCCTTGGGCTGGTAGCTAGTGGTAGGTACACAACATGTCAAGCACCTCCGCTCGAAGTAGCAGTAGTTTTGTTGGGGTGTTTCCGTGGGGTTGCCGTAAGTGGTGCAGCAGTGGGGTACAGTAGTAGCAGTTGTAGCAGAAGCAGTAGTCGTCGTCGTTGTCTTCGTCGTCATCACCGTATCTAGGCATTAGTACCTACTATTCTTAGCATGTTTATTGTTATTGTTGCAATTCTGACCGCTTTCTGCAGTGTAAGCATGTATAGTGTAAAGAGCTGTGATCTGCAGGGCCCTTGAGCTGCTCGAACATGCACATGCTGTGCAAAACATTCCGGAGCGGTGTGCAACTCGCTTCTGCAAGCCTGGAGATTCGCAAAGGCCCAGGCTCCACATATCTAGATTTCCGTGTGAACCCGGAAGATTGCATTGGTAGCGTTAGCTGCTGATCGCTCGATGTCGCAGCCCGGCGATGCGGAAGCTGCAGACGGAGAAGGTGATCCCGCTCGGATGAGCGACTTCCTCGCCGAGGAAGATGACGACGACTATGGACAGCACCCCTCGCATTTGGACGAAGGTGCTTCCGAGCATGACGACGACGATGAGGAGCTTCTACCTGAACCGGCTCCTGGAGGCTCTCGAGGTCGTGGGCGGCAAGGACCGAGGTCTTCCCCTTCTTCTACGGGTTCCGATGGAGCCAAGACGGGTTCCGATGGAGCCAAGAAGGACAAGATCGCGGAGCTGTCCGGGCCTGAGAAGGAGAAGAGCAAGGAACGAGCGCAACGGCGCCCGCGTGGCAATTTGCCACAGGCTCCAAGCTTCGACGGGGACCGCCGCAAGGACCCTAAGTGCTTCAGGAAGTACGCCACCAAGGTGGATTCCTACGTGGAGATCGCGAAGAATATCATCGACGACGCCGAGATCGGGCTGAGGCTCCATGCGGCGCTCGACGGTGAGGCGGCGGACTACCTGGAGGACGTCCCGGCGAAGGTCTTCGGCGTCGACAAGGGCTGGCAGGTACTGTTGAAGCTCTTGCGGGATAAGTTCGATGAGAAGCGTATGCATAAAGTAGGGTCGGCCATGAAAGGTTTCTTCAAGTTGAACCTCTCCGATAAGACCTATACGATGTCTGAGGTAGTGGACTTGATGGACCGAGCTGCCCGAAGGTGCCGCGAATCGAACTTAACGATCCCGGACGAGGTCATGGTGTTCTTCTTCTTCGAGCACACCGCCATGTCGACCGAGAGGCAGGCGAACTTGCTTTTGCGCACCGGCGGTGAGTACAGCTGGAAGAAGATGAAGCAGGCGGTCGAGCTGCTGTACCAGAATGTGACTGTCAGGTCTGGCCGTGACCGCGATCCTAATCCGGGCTTCCGCGGCCGACAAAGGGCTGCACACGAGGCGCATAACACTAACGAGTGGAATGCGGACCTTTGGAGAGTTCCCGAGCCTTACGCCTCGGAGGATCAGGTAGGCAACTGGCTGTTCGATCATGATCCTGTCGAGGCCCTTGCCGAGGTCGAGTTGACTGAGATCCCGGAGTCCATGGCCCGTGAGCTGCACGAGTGTTTCGCTTCCCACCGTGAGAACAGGCAGCGGCTTGCGCGTGCAGTACAGGCCCGCGGCTACTACGTTGGCGGCGGCAAGGGCAAGGGCAAATCCGGCGACAAGGGCAAGGGCAAGTCCGGCGAGAAGGGCAAAGGCAAGGCGCGGAAGGGCGGCAAGGCACGCGGTATGTCCTTGGAGGAGCTGAAAGCCCGCACGTCGTGCGGGGATTGCGGCCAGAAGGGACATTGGCGTGGCGATCCAGAGTGCCGTGGAGCTAAGAAAGCCAATGAGGCGGGCCGCGTGCCCGACGACGACCAGGAGGACGATGATGGGGCTGACGATTGGTACGGCCAGTATGATGATGCATCCTGGCAACAATGGGAGGCCCAACGTTGCGGCTACCCGGTGCGTCGTTCTACCTCTGAGGCAAGGTCTGCTGCGGCGACTACTACCACTTCGGCCTCTGCTGCTACTCCTACCACTTCGGCCTCTGCTGCTACTAACTCTTCCGACTTCCTCGCCCGCGAGTCCGAGGCGGTGGCCAGAGGGATTAACCGTGTGCGTCAGAAGGCCGGTGGCAGCCGAGATGTTGGGGCGACTGATGTTCGGAAGGCCCTGGCTCAGGATAGCGGCGCGCAGGTCACCGACCTTCAGAACAAGATGACCAGTCAGCATCGGGCCTCGATGCCAATGAGCCCGAGCACGGAAGCTGTGGCCCGGGCGTTCGAGCATTTCGGCTTGGATGTGGTGGCGCATTCCAGCAAGGGGGTGCTCGAGCTGTTGGAGGACCCGGACGAGGACCTCCCCGACATCGAGACCTTGAGGAAAGTGACGGCAGTGCGCCGGGTGCCCTGGACCAAAATGTCGAATCCGGACTCGGTGCCACGTGGAGTGCAGAACAACATGCGGCGCCCACCGACGGTGGCTGATGGACGTTGCTACTTGACTCTCGACGCTGCGTGCGAAAACAGTGTGTCGGGCACGACCATTCTTCAAACCATTTCAGCCCGGATGCAGCAGCAGTTCTCTGTGAAGCCGATCATAAGACCAGAGTCTGAGACCTACTGCTTCGGCCCAGGCGCACCCACGGTGTCACAGGAGCGCTGGATGGTGCCAGTCGGCATTCGAGGACGGCCGTGTGTGATTGCCACTTCCTCGATCCCCGACCAGAACGGTGCCAAGATCCCTTTCCTTGCGGGCCAGGACTGGATGCTGTTCATGAACGCGTGCCTCGATATCGGTCGCAGCCTCGCGATCTTTCGTGAAATCGGAGTCCAGGCCCCTCTGTCGACGAGATGCCTCCCGACGGGTGGCCCCAGGACTTGGTTGCTCGTAAGGACGGCTACCCCGGAGTGCTTTTCGAACAGTCGGGAAGGAATGCCAACGAAAACAATCGCAGTAAGAATGCTAAGATCACCTTTTCGCCGACGCACATCTATGAGCCCAATGACGCGAGTGAAGGCATACCTTGCACTGTGGCAGCAGATCACTGGGAATTTCAAGTAGACAAGCAGGTGTATGTGCGGCACCACTGCCGGCCTCGGACGACTTTGTTCGCTCCGGGCGATACGCTGGATGGGCCGGACCCTAAGGAGCTGCAGCCAGTGCGCATCACCATGAAAGCAGGGTCGGCAGAACCAGCATGTGACGAATGGGGCAGTGGGGTCGAGACGGTTTCGGGTCCTTGGTTCGGGGCTACTTACTTCTTGGGCAAGGGCGCCAGTACCTCTCATGTGCACTTCACGCCGTTGCCCGCATTTGTGACTGTGCAGTTTGACGATGGGACCACGAAACACGTTCAGCCGCATGAGTTGACCTGTCTACAGCACTTTGACCTTAAGACTTCCAAGCCCCCCGAAGCACCACAACCTCTTCGCAAAGGGCGATTCAGCATTCCGGCGGGTGAGTTCGGCTCTGAAGCTAGCAATTTACAGCCTCGCGGACCACCTTCCGATGCACAAGCCCACGGCCGCTCGTCGCAAGAGCCGCGTGGAGGCATGGGGTCGCATGGTCGAGGGCTTGACGGCGCTGATCGACCTGGTCAGCCGGCACGTCATGATGAACATGGTGATTCGCAACGTGAAGGACAAGATGCCCGCGCTCACCAGTTACACGGAAGCCCTCTATGCCAAGGAGATCCTCCCAGAGACGATGCCAGCGACGGGACCTCCAGCGACGACGAACCCTCGCGGCCAGGTCAAGAAGGCGGTGGCGGGACCGTATCCGAAGGAACCCGAACATTGCCGGCATCCACTGGAGTGTGCGAGGCGACATGGCAATGCGGCGGGCCGCTTCAAGGAGTGCCTTCAATGCGGGACCGTGTGGTCCGGGATCCTCTACCAGGTGCCCTACACGAAGGAGGAGATTCCGGTGTACCCGTACCTCCACGGGTATCGGCCCACTCCCGGCGCGACCATCAAGCTCTTTGGGCGGACGGCTCCGCAAGCGAGAGGTCCCCTCAAAAAGCTTGTCCGAATGCTATTCGTGCTCTCGCAACTCATCGGGGAAACCACCTTCGGCAGCCTCGAGAACGGCATCCAAACCAGTTTCGTCCGAGGTGTCTCGCCAGAGTCCGTCCCGGAGCAGCGAGAGTGGCAAGCCAACTTCCAGAGTTAGCCGAGATCCCCCGACGGACGAGGAGGAGGAGCCGATCAACCTGAAGGACCTGCCCCCTGCGGAGCGCGAGCGCATCAAAACACTGGCGGCCCAGCGCTTGGAGGACAAGCGTCAGGCAGCAGCCAGCAATCGCAGGCAGCAGGAGGCGGCGTACCACACGGGTCGCAACATGGAGGAGCCCATGAGGGTGGTCTTCGAAGCGGAGGCCGAGCAGGACTCCTGGGATGCGGTGACAGTGAGCTCCGAGGACGCGGAAATGCGTTGAAGGCCGGGCAGCGAAGGAGCGCGATCAAGCGCGCAGGGCCTTGGAAGCTTCCCGTGCGCACTCCGAGGCCGTTGATGCGAGGATCGATGCGAGCCGGTGGCCGCGAGTGAAATTCAACTTTGATATGGTCGAGATTTTCGGCGGCACTAGCCAGGTCTCGGTTCGTGCGGTCCACCACTGGAACTTGAAGGTGCTGCAGCCCATTGACAATCGGTATATGGCATCGACCTTCGACGGCAAGACCAACGGCGATGGCTGCGCAACGCCCTCGAGGAGCATCGGCCGCGGCTTGTTGTGATTGGGTTCCCCTGTGTGTCTTGGCAAAGCCTACAAGCAGCTTCTCACGGGCATTGGGACGCTCTTCGGCGAGCACAAGACGATGATCACAGGATCTTCCAGGAGCTCATAATCGACGTCTTTAAGGACCAGCGCGGCCGAGGAGGACACGTGATTGCGGAATGCCCTGTGAACTATCAGGGCGCGGTCGCCCTCAACCTTGAAGGCGGCAGCTGCATCACCTCCGAGAACCTCCGGATGCCGAACCACGTAAAGTACAACAAGCACGACGGCGACCGTACATCCCGCTTCATCGCCACGCACCCGACCTTACTCGAGAACTTGCTGGATCGGTGCCAGTGTGACGGCAAAGGCTTGATCCACCCGCCGAGCTTGGGTGATGCTGTGTGCCGGGCCTACCTCGACTTAATTGCGGCCGAGGACTTTGGCTTCGCGAGCACATGGTCTCCGACCTCCAGCAAAGCCGTGCGCTACGTAGACGTGAAGCGGGAGGAGGAGGCTTGGAGGCCTCTTCTACAACAGGCTGAGGAACTGCTGGGTCGCAAGGTGCAGGCGAGTTTGCTGGTGCACCCGGACACCGACCTCTACAAGAAGGTGCAGGAGCTTGTGCCGTGGCAGTTGGCGTTGGTGCAGGTGGCCCACCTTCCAAAGGCAAAGCGTGTGAAGGCCGGGCTGGAGGAGTGTCATCGTGCATCGGTGTTGCTTTTGAACGACGACACCATTGTGATCGAGACTGAGTACCTCAAGGAAGCGCAAGCCCCGCGGGAGCGCTTCGTCACCCCAGTCCGTTACGCCATCTTCGTGCTTGGCTATGCTCCCGGCGAACCAAAAGGCCCTTCTCCTGTACAACCTCCTCCTGCTCAGATCCTTCCGGGCGACGAGCTGGTTCGCGATGAGGTGCAGGACGGGCTTGTTCAAGAAGGACTAGTGCGCCAAGATTTCGCCGGGGAATGTTGGTTCATCGGAGGTCCTCTGCGGGAAAAAGAGAAGGCCATGGCAAGGGCCTTGGTGAGAATGCACCGCAATCTTGGGCACCCTCGTATGGAGGACATGGTTCGAGCCTTGGCACAGAACGGCAAGGTTGATCCTGATGCGGTCGCTCTGTGTCGTCGTCTTCGGTGTGCCACCTGTGAGAGAACCAGGCGCCCGCTGCCGGCTCGACCCACCTCTTTGAAAGTTATGGGACAGTTCAATTCCAAGGTGTGTTTGGACTTCGTTCACATTTCGGACGCGGAGAAGGTGACCCACCGTTTCCTCCATGTGTTGGAACCGAATGGCTCGTTCAACCTCTACTACCCCAGCAAGACGCGACAGCCCGAGGACGTGTTCAACATTTTCTGTGATGTATGGTCCTCCTGGGCTGGGTTTCCAGACTACCTTCATTGCGACCGTGATGGGGCTTTTGAGGGTTTCTTCCTGGATAAGATGCGACACCTGGGTGTCGAGGTGGAGTTTGTGCCCGCGGAGGCGCATTGGCAAGCGGGCCAGATCGAAGCATATAATCGAGCCTTCCGGTACGCTGCGGAAAAGCTGGTCGATGAGCACCAGCTGGTCGGCGAGGTCGACATGAAGATCCTCGGCGCCACCGTGAGTGCCAGTCTGAATGAAAAGGTGAAGACGTGCGGCTGCTCGGCCAACCAGTGGGTGTTTGGAAAGGACCCCAAGGCCCCCTGGGATCTACTGAGCCCTGACGGGCGGATTGAGGCGCTACAGGGGCTTGACGCGGATTACGAGCTACGCCGACGTCAACAAGTGCGCTCGGCCTCTGACCAGAAGATTGCTGAGTTCACTGTGAACGATTCATTGCGTCGGGCTGTGCTCCGTCAGGGACGACCGACGAGGCAGAACTACGAGCCCGGCGAGCTGGTGGCTTTCTGGAGAGAGGCCAAGATGAAGAAGGACCCGCGGACTAAGAAGGCCCGTCGGGTTCCCGGCGGATGGTATCGCGCCACCGTCATTGGACCTCACCGCGGCGACGAAGGACAAAGCAACTACTGGCTCTCCTCGGGCGGACGCTGCATTCTGGCAGCGAAGGAACAGCTTAGGCCCGCTTTTGGGATCGAGCTGTGGCGGATCCAAGAAGACGCTCTGCGCGATCTCCTCGACAATCCACCGGAGGAGTACCATTGATGAGCGTGGAGCCGGACCCGGAGAAGGCGCATCTGACGCTCCGGGAGAAGTGATACCCGCCTACGGCGACGGACCGGAAGAGGAAAATGCGATCGACGAGGACGACGAGCGGGGCGAACTTCCACTACGTGACCAAGTTGGAGAACCTCGTGACGATCCGGGAGAACTACCACCAGAACCTTCCGGAGAACCTCGGGATGATCCCGGAGAACTACCAGCAGAACCTTCCGGAGAACCTCGGGTCCGTCTAGAGCTAGAACCACTACAGTCTGGAGCAGGCAGGGTTCCGTCGCAGGACGAACGTGAACGTAGTCCCAGGCGGGGTCATGTCGGTCAGCCTCCATCTGACGCTTCTGACGCGACACAGCCGTCACCTACTTCTCCGCTGAGACGACAGCCTTACGGCGGGGGACCGGTTGAGCCAGAGCCCAAAAGAGTCAAAACCGAGGCGGCAGTGGACGCAGTTGGGGCTGAAGCAAGCGAGAGTCACAACACGTACCTGACCAACCGCTACATCCCGGTTACGGTTACTGCTCAGGAACTCTTCGCGAAGCCTACAGGGAACTTCCAAAACGCCGTGCTAGCCACGCTGACCGAGCGGGGTGCCTACCAGACCAGGAAGGACCAGAAGGCCTTGGAGAAGGAAATCCCCTACTCCATGATCGAGGAGCAGGACAAGCCGGCGTATCACGAAGCGTTGGTCAAAGAGTGGGACACATGGCAGAAGTATGAAGCCGTGGCACCCCTGAGCGTTGAGGCGAGCCGCGCTGTGGAAGCTCAGTTTCCTCCGGAGCGCATTCTGCCAAGCCGGGTGTGTTACCGGAACAAGAACGCGGCCTTCAAGTGGCTCCCCTTGAAAGCCAAAGCTCGGCTGGTGTGCCGGGGCGACAAAGACCCAGACTTGCTGGAACTTCGTCGAGACGCTCCCACCATGACACGGATGTCACCGATGGTGTTGATGCAGCTTGCGGCCAGTTTTCGGGATTGGTTCTTGTTCACGGCGGACGTGACAGGAGCTTTCTTGCAAGGCGACCAAGGGCTCGCATCCCGACAGCTGCCCCTTTTCATCAGGCAGCCGCGTGAGGGACTTCCAGGTTTGCTGGCGGGCCAGTTGCTACTGGTCGTACGAGGAATTTTCGGATTGGCGAACAGTCCGAGGCTGTTTTGGAGACACTTGCGCGACACCCTCAAGAAACTTGGCTTCGTGCAGTCCACTCTCGACAAGGCCCTCTTCTTCTACTACAAGGCAGGACGTTTAATCCTCGCTTTGGGGACGCACGTCGACGACTTGCTCGGAGCCGGGAAACCAGGCGAAGCCGACGAAGTACTTAAGAGAGTCAAGGACGCTTTCGACTTCGGCGCTTGGTCAGACAGCCGTGAGGAAGCGGTGCTTGAGTACGGCGGCAAGCAGCTGGCGAAGCTCCCCGACGGCACGGTCACCCTCAGCCAGGCCAAGTTCATCCAGGCGATCGACATTAGCCCAGTGCCGAGATGGAGGACGATTACGCCGAGCGCTTCACTGTCGGCGACTGAGGCAACAGAACTTCGCTCAGGAGGCGGTTGCCTTCACTGGCTGATTGGCCAGACGCGCCCGGATTTGGCTGCCGGGACGAGCCTCTACATGAGCGGACAGCCGACAGTGCAGAACCTGGTGGAGGTGAACAAGTTGTTGAAGGAGGCCAAGGCTTCGCAGGACTGGTGCCTACGTTTCGTGCCGATTGACTTCGAGTCGGCCAAGATCGTGGTGTTCACCGACGCCTCGTGGGCAAACGCGCCCGGGTTGAAGTCACAGGCTGGCTACCTGACCTTTCTGACAGGGCCGGAGGTGTTCACACCTGAAGGGGACTCGGCATCTCTGTTGGATTGGCGATCGCACAGGATCCAACGCCAGTGTCGTAGTACTCTGGCGGCCGAGACGATGTCCCTGGACTGCGGGTTCGACAGTGGCATCTTCGTGCGGGAGCTCCTGGCCGAGGCGCTCGTGATGAGCTACTCCCCGGTGCAGAGTGGCCAATTGCCGCCACGTTTCTTGGAGGTGCATCCGATAACCGACTGTCGGAGCCTCTACGACCTGTTGACAAAGGACGGTCCTGTTTCGTCGACTCAGGAGAAGAGATTGACGATAGACGTAGAAGCGATCAAGCAAAGTGCGGCTGAGTTTGATGTTGACAGCGAGGAACTTCGTGGCACTTTCAAGTGGGTTGACACGACTAGACAGCTAGCGGATCATCTCACTAAAGTCAAACCACCGCATCTGCTTCGCGATCAGCTTTGCGCTTCAGGAGCTGGCTAAGACCTAAACCGGCTCTTGGCCAACAAAAGACTTTGGTCAGTGCAATTCTGACCGCTTTCTGCAGTGTAAGCATGTATAGTGTAAAGAGCTGTGATCTGCAGGGCCCTTGAGCTGCTCGAACATGCACATGCTGTGCAAAACATTCCGGAGCGGTGTGCAACTCGCTTCTGCAAGCCTGGAGATTCGCAAAGGCCCAGGCTCCACATATCTAGATTTCCGTGTGAACCCGGAAGATTGCAATTGTTAGTAGCAGTAGTAGTCATCGTCATCATCGCAGTAGAAGTAATAGTAGTCGTCGTCGTAGTAGTAGTAGTACTGGGTTCAGCAGCTGTAGCAGCAGCAGCAGCAGCAGCAGCTGTTAAGAGCAGCCTCACGCCAAAGGATTGGCACTCCTACAACCATGCATGTATGATTATACATGCATGTATGTATGTATGCATGCTTGTGCGTAGGTATGTAGGTGGGTTTGCAATTAGGTCGGTAGGCTGGTAGGTAATTAGGTATGTAAGGAGTGTAATGCATGCTAAGTATGATCGTATGCGTGCATGCCAGCGTATGTAGGTAGGATGGTGGGTATGTAGGTAGCTAGACATGCATGCACGTATGTGTGCGCATGTATGTATTTATGTATGCACATGTCTGTGTATGCATGCATGCATGCATGCGTGCATGCAAGTATGTGTGTGTACAGTATGTCAGGTATGTAATGTATTGCAATCCACTGTAGGCATGTACGTATGTATGTACGTATGTCTGCATGCATGTATACAGGTCTGCAAGGTATGTCAGCAGGTGTGTATGTATGTATGCATGCATGCATGTATGTACCACTATATGTCATGCATGTACCACGACTTTTCATGGAAGCAGAAGCTCGTTGCAGGTTGTGTTGAACATTTGCGCGAATTTATGCGCTATGTTTGGTGCGAATGGCTCGTACGTCCGTGCGTTCTGCCATGTATGGTTGAGCCCGCCGTCCCCGTCCCCGTTCCTCCGCCCAGTTGTATCCCCCCGTTTGGTAATGCCCATCGCCCTCTGTGGAAGTGATCATCCCCCCTGCCCCCCTGTGGAACGGCTGGGGTCTGCTGCGGAGTTTAGTCGTCCCGACCCTCCTGCTCTTTCTGTGGCGCAGGGGCCTTCCGCCCAGGTGCCTAAGGCTGCTGGCCCGTGTACTTGGTGGGTGTATACCATTCCAGGGAGGAGGGGAGGGGCGGGCGCACAGGTCTTTGCGGGCGGGTAGGTCAGGTAGGTGGGCAACCGGGCTGGCAGGTGGCAGATAGGTTGCGGTGTACTGTAGATAAACCGAT
The DNA here is from genome assembly GCA_905221615.1 of Symbiodinium sp. CCMP2592. Lineage (NCBI taxonomy): Eukaryota > Dinophyceae > Suessiales > Symbiodiniaceae > Symbiodinium > Symbiodinium sp. CCMP2592. The sequence goes on from CAJNDT010001041.1 coordinate 90,355, forward strand.
GGTCGGTTTTGTAAGTCGGGTTGTGGAAGTAGAACTAAACCAGCCTGCGGAGACTTGCAGTTGTGCGGCTGAGCAAACGAGACTGTCACAAGGGCATTGCTGCGCAGAAGTGCCCGTGGCAGCCATCATTCTTCCACGGAATGCTGGTTCGTTCTTCATGCACGACCCCTCGCACTGGGTTGAATACAATTTCGCACGTAGCAAAGAAGTGACCTTGCTGGAGGACTTCATGTATGGTCGCGTGTGAAGTACGAGAGCAGATTTAATGTAGCGTGGCTGCTAGTACCCTCGGCTCTGGCAGAATGTTTTTGTCAGTAATTGTGCAGAGATGCAAAGGTTAGGCAAAAGTGGCAACTTGTCATTCCTGAACGGCAAGCTGCTGCGCTGGTGCTTTGAGTCTTTGCTCAAGCACTTGATGCCACGAAGCAGCCGAGAGAACGGCCATGAAGAGCATGGGGTCTCGAAGATTTAGCTTTTGCGTAGAGTCCCGTTTTGTCGAAGATAGCATGCAGACAGATAGGAAGCTGCAGGATGTGCGAGGCCAAGTTCGAAGGAAGATTCTAAAAGATCCATGCCTTGGAACGGTCAGAATCCGAATCTCTGCAAATTTTGTCTAAGAGACCGAGAGGCCCAACGGCTTCGGGTTGCGCTTTAGATTGATTTTTCAGGATTCAGGGTTCTGTTGCCGGTTGCTTTGAATTTGTTTGCGGCGTCAAGGCACAGAAGTTTCTGCAAGGCGTGGTGGGGCCTATACATGTTAGGGAACTGAGAATGTAGAATGTAGAAAGCAAAAACTCGTGCACGGGCGGAATCCAGTCTAAAGCTTCGAGCTCCATCTTTACTCAGCTCAGACCTTTATCGCATCTGACAGGATGCGAAAATTGTGTGGTTGCTTGGTGCACAAAATGGAGAGCGAGCCTACCTGAGGATTGAGAGGACGACATAATCCGCCTTGGCTTTCTTGCAGCAAAATCCCAAGCGCCGAGCCGCTTTGAAGCCACGCAAGATCATGCAATGAAGATAAACAACATTGCGTCGCTCAGCGTGTGGTTGGAGCCTTTGGGTTCCAGGCTCGGGTTGAGGCTGGGGTGCTTTTACACTGTACGAATTGGGGGTTGAGGGGTGGTGTTAGGCTTGCGCGTGTTGAAGCCACCGGCGCCGCCCAAGTCTTAAACTCTCAGCTGGCGGCGCTTTGGAGCTTAGAAAACTCAGCCTTCGGCCCAGGCCTAGGCAAGCCCTAGACCCCAAGCCTGAACGTAGCTCGTAAAGACACACCACGTCGAATGGACAGGAGGCTTTGAGCAAAGTCGTCTCCGAGCCGGGTCTACACCATGCCGCCAGACACCAGGGGACATGATTGCCATTTGCCAGTGCTTTCAAAATGTTGTGCGATGTCGATTGCGCACGATGCTTCCGAGAAGCCGTGTTGAAATCATAGCACCGAACACAAAGTCGGGCTCGGATGCGAAGGCCCCGGTCTTCATACCAGGGCAGCTGTGGCCAGGTGCCAGGGTCTTCGGTTTATAGAGATTGAGATTGGAGAGCTTAGTTGATTCGAAGATTCTGTGATTGGCAGCTGTTCCTTGCAGACGCAGCTGAGCAGAGCCAACCCTGTCTTGACTAACCAGAAAGTAGCACCTTCGACCTAGCCTTCAAAACTCAGATGTGAACCAGGTCTTCAGCCTGTTTCCGGAAGCTCTTGAATTGCGTCGGTGCCCACAGCGATCTAACTCGAGCTCTTTGGCTTCTTGTCATCCTGGCGCATGAAGCCTTCAATACTCTGTGCGGCCCACGCCACCTCACCCCCCTCCGTTCCAGTCCGCTCCTCAACATCGCATTGATGTCTCGGATCTTCTGTTCTCGTGCAAGGCAGCCGGCGCATGGTCAATTGAGACGAGAACCCTGGCCACAGCGACGGTTCCTCAGATTTTGTGGTTCTGGGTGCACTTTCGGTGGCTTGATGTCTGAGTATCGTGTTTCAGATTGCTCCGACATAGGCGACTCAGGGAGGGAAGTGGGAACCATGCCCGTGCCATGAACTAGCTAACAATTGAAACTCGAACGAAGCAGCAGTTGACCCCTTGAGCACCTTCGACCCTTGTGAAAGAAGGGTCTGTTTAGGGCAAGATGCTGCCTGACCTGTGCCTTAGGCACCAGCAGATGCATGTTTGATGGGAGGAGCCAGTGCCTGAAGGTGTGTTCGTCTCACGCTTAGCTGGTCTTCCCTAGTCACATTTCAGTCTCCGCAGGAGTTGTGACGAATCCTACATCTAAGCCGAGACAGCAGATCCTGCATTTATGTATGTGGACCACACCCTGCACTCCGAACTTTTTGCCATATCCGGAAAAGCTACCAGAATGACTCATCTCGGAGACTGGACTGTGCAAATGAGCTCTTTTAAGCGCATGGCCCTGTTTGTGCCCACTTGCCGCCCAAGCTTGAGATACCTCCCGAAGACTCGTTGAGTCCAGAGCTTTCTTGTAGCGGGGATGATGGCAGCAATGACTGATGGATGCTCGTTGAGGCTTACAGTCACTGGTATTCCATCCGACCTCCGATCTTCTCCGTGTCTACTAGGCCTACTGGGTACCACCGAGTCCGAGCACAAAACTTCGTAGACCGTCCTACGGCCCCTGCATATGAACATGGGCAGCAAGGCGGCAACAGAGCGGTATCAGGTACAATATCGAGCTGCAAACTCGTCCAACCGCCCGCGCGGTGGGTCACCATTCTACTTCCCCCAGGCCGCAGCGTGAGCCTGTGCGACTGCCGTCTTGGCAGTCTACGAAGTCTCCCTGATGCAGCTCACCCTCTTAAGAGACGTATTTTCGCTTGGTACAGGAGCTTTCACAGCCTGTGCATGCACAAGACGACACTGTTTGCAGCTCTGTGCGCGGGCAGCCATTCGAAGTGCAATGCATGTATATATTCAACAGAACTACCTTGCTGGTGCTGGATGTCTGTTTAAAGAAAAATCGAGTGCCCGGGGTTGATTTCTTCTGTGCGCATTGGTCAGTTTACACGGTTGCAGTTTTGCTCAGCCGGTCAGCCTTTTGTCGGTGGACCCTGATCTTTGCAACACCGGATTGACATCCGAAGTACCAGGCCAGTTTGAAAACCCCAAGCCCACACTCTGACGATCCCAGAAACCTCCCAAATTTCGTGCAACCCGTATTCGTCGCAGCTGGGCTCCAGATTTCTTCTCAAGCCTCGCTACCGAGCCCGGCGGGGCTCATGTCAAGATGGCAGTCTTGGGCAGTGCAACAGCCTAAGAATTCAGAAGGTGTTGGAGATGCCGTTTGATGAGGCGAACGCCTTACGCGTGCGTGAGCAAGAGATCAGCAAGACCCTGTCAATGCAGGTAGCTCCAGACTTGCTTCAGGGTGTTCCACTGAGTCTTTGCCTCAGTGGATGGGGCAAACATTGGACAATGAGAGGCCAGGCTCCAGTGGGAAAGAGCCGCAGAGTAGACGGATACCAAGACTTCATTAGCCATGACTGGGGTACGTCCAGGTGGTTAAAGCTCGTAGCACTGCTTGTTATCTTCAACAGTCATGCAGCGGCAGCGGCTTGCTTCCTCGTGAGCCTGCTCGTCGGTGTGCTTCGCATCAGTGGCGCTGTGCCAGACCACTTTTCGACTGCTTTTGCCGGACACGTAGCTTTTTACGCAGTCCTTTGCTTCTGGCAGCGGCTGCGTGAACTGGTCCTGAAGCCTCGGATCGTCTTTCTCGACAAGCTGTGCATCTCTCAAGAAGACGAAGAGCTGAAGGAGAGAGGCATTCTGAGCCTCCCAGGATTTCTGGACCGGTCGGAGGAGTTGACCATTCTTTGGTCCCGGAAGTACTTCACTCGTTTGTGGTGTACATGTGAGCTTATTACATTCCTCAGAGACCACCGGAAACGCAAGTTCGTGCAAGTGGTGCCCGTGAAACTCTGTTTGCTGATGCTTCTCATGTCCGTCTCGTGGCAGTGCCTGGCGGCAGGATATTACATTGCATACCGTGAAGTTGACTCCGGCTTCCGAGTCACATCGATCACTGCCAGGATCATTTTCCAATCAATGGCTGTGCTGATCCTCCCGTTTCAGAACTACATCGCCTTGGAGCTCATGACCGAGATCGAGGATTTACCCAGGCAGATGAAGAGCTTCAGCATTCGCGCCACTCGGCCAGCCAATCTGTCACTGGCAACCTGCGGTGAGGCCAAAACTCATTCTTTAGTTGGTGGCACTTCAGCCGTCAGCCAATGTGCAAGCCCCAAGCACTTTCAGAGGTTGGTAGGCTGCCCGGGTTGTGGGCAGGGGCAGTTGAAGCATCAGAGTTCCATCTCTCAGGCTGCTGATTGCGCGTGCTGCTCCTCCAGCCACCTCACGGAGACTGGCAAAAGCATCCTGCCATCACTCGTGTAAGAGGAGTATATCCAGTTCAAAACGTGTATCGGGGAAGACGGTAGGCTCCTGAAGGCTGCTTTCATCCGACCCTGAAAGGCAGCATCTTCTTTGAGGAAGATAGGTAGGGTCGGGCAATGAGCAGTTCCTGGCCTAAAGAGGGCTATCCCTGTGGTGATGCCAAGGCATTCCTTGCGACCGGAAGCTTGTCTTCGAAGCGTTGGAGCTGTGGTACGGGAAAGCTGAGGCAACTGAAGACGAATACCTCACCCACTTCGATTCCTTAGTTCAAACACAGGAAGTCACCGGCAAGGTGTTGAGTGGTTTAAGAGGCTCTTTGATACCGTTGCACTACTCCGTGTCCATGATCGCAATTGCAAACGTTCCTTTCCTGTCCGACTACATGGCTAGCATTGCTGCTGGTCCTGCAGAACCTCTTTCTGGGCAGGATCTGTTGGGTTGGGGCATGCGGATGTTCCTGGACTGGCTGAATTTCTTCCTTGTGATCGTGCTTGCCGTGCAGCTGAGCTTGTTGATTTGGAGAGGCGCCAGTTGTTGCCGGAAACTTTCCCGACCACTTGTGGCTTGTCTTCTGGTACCTCCTATGTTGATTTCTGTTATGACCTGGGAACCGTACCGCAGCACCATGGCGCGCTCCCCGTCGAACAGCATGCTGCCTTTAATTCCGTTTGCAGGCCTCCTCGTCCTGAACCTCGGATTTCTGATTCCACAGAAGGAGTTCAGGTGCTGCCTGAGCAGATCTCCACCTGCAGAGCCGGGGCTGGCCGAGCATGGCAACGAGTTGCCCGCTGTGGACGAAGATAGTTTTGTGTCAGTGTAAAATGTCTTCATCGGAGGCAAGAAATGGAATAGAATGAGTTTCAGCCCTTTTCGTTGCGAAGCAATCGACTTTCCACCATGCTGATAC
>CAJNDT010001042.1:0-95115 GCA_905221615.1 Symbiodinium sp. CCMP2592
GCCCGCCGACTTTTGCAGTAACATTTTGCTAGAGTGCTTTCGCCGGGGTTGCTTTTGGTTTGGTTCAGGGCACCCTACCCCTTTCGGCCCCGAAGTAGGCTTTGCTCCCCGTCTGCCCTGTGAGTGCCCTGCCACCCTAACCCGTAGGTACCTCACCCGGCGTCCCTGCATTCAGGTTTTGTTTCCGCGCCGCGATCCACCAGCTAGGGTGCACATGGCTCGCGGGTCGCGGGGCAACACAGCACATCATGATCACATGAGCCCAGCAGCGCGGCAGTGGCAGCACAGGCAGCACAGGCAGCACTGTCTAGCACGGCAACACAGCAGTCACGGCACAGCAGACACAGGTGACACAAGCACCGCAGTACTGCACAATGGCGAGGGCTCTTCGTCCCGGTGAGGGCTTGGTGGAGATCGAGGATCGCGACGGCAGGGTGTGGCAGGTGCCGATCAATGTCGCGTACTGGCGCTCACTCAGCGGCGATCAGAGCCTCTACATGTTTGAAAGGTTTGTTGCTGACGGCGGGTTTTTGTAGGTGCCTTTGAGACTTTGAAGCTCTTGCCACTCTAGTTCAGATCCAAGGCAGACGATCCTGATGGTCAAGCTCCGCAACCAGATCGAGGCTGAGGGCACAGAGGACCGCTTGGCAGAGGGTGGCGGCGTGCTTCAGTGCAACGTCGCCCTCGGATGCGAGTGCCTGCCGCGTCCGCCCGATGGACTCGATGGACCCGTGGCCGAAGAGGGCGAGAAGGAGGACAGCCAGAGTCAGAGCTCGAAGAAAAGAAAGAAGAAAAAGAAGAACAAACCCCAGGCGGAGGGCGAGAAAAAGGACGACAAACCCATGGCGAAGGACGACGAAGCCAAGGCGTCGGGCGAGCCGGCAAGCGGTCTGCACTCCATGGACTAGCGTGCCTCTGGTGGAGAGTGGAATCTTGCCCGACGAAGACTGCCGGACATGGAATGCTCTTCGGCTTTCTCGGCCATTTGGTTATGATCAAGTGCGTTTTTGGAGCGACCGAGGGGTGAGTTTTTAAAAGTGTGTTGCGTGGTTTTCCCTATTACCCCCCTAAGCCCCGGTTTCCCTCCCCTTAAGTTTTTCAGGGCTTCCCGAACCCTTTCGGCCCCCGCTGTAGGCTGTCCCCTTCTGCCCTGCAAGTGTTTTGCAAGTGAGTGCGCATCGGAGTGAGTCCCGAACCCGCTAGGCCCTCCCTTCGGCCCTGCATTGAACTTGTTGGTTTCCGCGCTCGCTTTCTCAAGGAGTGTAGGGTAGGGGCGGGGGGGTTGCCGGGCGGTCGGGCGGGCAGGTGGGCTTGCGTCGGGACCTCAGTTTGCTTGGGTTGCTTCGGTGTTCCCCTTCCCCAACCCTTTTGGTTACCCTAGGCCGCCTCTCACTGCCCTGTCCCGTTGCCCTGTCCCCGTAGGCTGCCCCTTGCCCGCGCCTTTCCGCCCAGGTCTGGACCTTCTCCGCCGGCGTGGTGCTCGCAGGGGTTCTTCAGGGGTTGTTCGGATGTTGTGCGGGCTTGGTGTCGTGCGAGTGCAAGTGCACAGGAGGGACCTGCGCTGCTTCCCGTAAACCTAGAGTGCCCTGCATTCCCCCTTCCCGGGAGCCCCGGCCCCTCCTTCGCTTCGCCCAGGTTTTCCTGCGAGCGTCTTCGCCGACTTCGAAACGTCTGGAGCCCTGTGCCTCTGCAAGAGTTGCCTCTTTGAAGCCGGCTGGTTGGCATGTTTCGATGCTTTGGAGTGCTCTTGCTCGACAGCATCGGGGCCCCACTGACAGGGGTGAGCATGCTTAGCGCCGACGCATGCCTGGAGAATCGAAGTCAGTGCGAGAACTTCATTCACATACTTGGTTAATGTGGCTAGCTGGTAATACCACGAAGCTATAATCTGTTGCCATGGTTCGCGTCGTATCACTGAGCGGGCGAGAGGTCGACGTCCGCTCGGGTCCCGAGGACACCTTGGGCGATATCGCCGAGAAAGCCAGAGTGGCACTCGGCACCTGCCGCGGACGGCTTCTCCTCGGCACCGACGTCCTCGACTTCGACAGCAAGATGAAGGATGTGGGGGATGGAGTCCTGACGTTCCAGTCAATTTTGCCCCGCACGCTGGCGAGTTTGAAGGCATACACGATCCTGTACGGCGACGGCACCGCGGAGGCGGTGGGGGACCCTGATCTCGGTGGCCGAGGTGGCGCGCAGGGGGTGAAGGCGGTGCAGTGCACCTGCCAGGCCTTTGCAGCCCTCTTGGATAATGCATCGGTCGTGGCTTGGGGACATGAACTTGCCGGCGGCGATGCGAGTGCAGATTTTTACGAGGAAGACATCGTGCAGATCCAATCCACCGACACCGCCTTCGCGGCCATAACGATCGACGGCGCGATCGATTGCTGGGGTAACCCGCACACAGGCGGGTTGGGGCCCCTTCAGCCTGGCGATGATGGTGAACCTGTACGGCTTGACGTGGAGGGAGTGATCGCCATCCAGTCCACTGAGCGCGCCTTCGCCGCGATTCTCAATGATGGCAGCGTCGTGGCCTGGGGTGATGAAAATGCGGGCGGCGACAACCGCCTGGTCCTACCGGCGCTGAAGAATGTCGTGAAGATCCAGGCGACGGAATCGGCCTTCGCGGCCATTATGGCCGACGGTAAGGTGTCTTGCTGGGGTGACCCGGAAGCAGGTGGCGACGGCTTCTGGTCCGAGGATGGGGAGGACCTGTGCGGGGTCGTCGACGTACAGGCCACCCGAGCTGCCTTCGCCGCAATCACGTCCAGCGGCTCCGTGTACGCCTGGGGTCACGAGGCGGCTGGAGGCGACCTGGGTGGCCGCGTCATCACGGACGCCGTGGCCATCCAGGCAACAGACAAGGCCTTTGCCGCGATCCTGAAGGATGGCTCCGTGCGGGCCTGGGGCCATGAGGAATGCGGTGGAGACTGCGAGGCCGTGCGGGACCGCTTGGTGAAGGTCCGAGAGATCCAGGCCAACGACGCGGCCTTCGCGGCCATCTTGGAAGACGGCTCCGTGGTGACCTGGGGCGAGGCCGACTGTGGTGGCGATGGGCCGTCATTGCAGAACGTGAGGTGCATCCAGGCCTCGGCAGAAGCCTTTGCAGCAGTCCTGCATGATGGCTCCGTGGTCACCTGGGGGGTTGCCGCGGTGGGAGGAGATAGCAGTGCAGTACAGCATCAGCTGCGGGACGTCGTCCATGTGAGTGCGGGTATGGGCTTCTTTGTAGCAACTTTGGGCGATGGCACCACCGTACATTGGGGTGCGATCTGAATCCCCTGGCATGGCAACGGCGCCACGGTACAGAGGCGGCGCCTGCCGGTCGAGTTAAAAAGTGCCCTGTGCTGCAAGTTCGTGAGCCTGCAGTTTGGAGGGCCCTGCCCTCTTGCTCTGCCCAGGTCTCTTCGGCGCGGCGCCTGGACCTTGTCTGTGTCGCCTCTTGAAGTTCGGTATGCTTGTGAAGGGCTGATCTAAATGAATCACTCCCCCTCGCTCCCAGGCCTGGAGTCTTCGGCACGGCTCGCGACGGCTTCGCGCATCGCCTGGGCCCTGGTGCTCTCTTTGCTGCCTCTTCGAAGCCGGCTGGTTGGCATGCTTGTGCATTCGTCGCAGCTTTGTTGATTTCCCGAGCCCCCCAGCTTCAGGGGTAGGTGCGATGGCGCACTTTCGCCGCTCGCAGGCCGTGAACGTGGTCCTCAGCCCCGCGCTGCCAGACCTGGCTCGGGTCGGCGTTCGCCTCGGCTTGGGCGACTATCCGGCCTGCTGCGACCGCCTGCTGGAGCTCCTGGATCCGAAGCTGTGCTCAGAAACTGACCGGATCGGTGTCCAGCAAGCCAACGCTGAGTTGCAGAGGCTCCGGAACAAGCTGGACCTCCTTCCCGAGTCGGAGCTGTCCACGGCTCGCCAAGAGGCGCAAGGGGCGCCGTCTGCCATGGAGCAGCTGTTTGTGACGCTGCCTTCGCAGTCGGCATCTGCCAAGAGCCGCTCCGTTCTTCAAGGGCGAGGTTTGGGGAGGGGCTCCTCTGCTCCCAAGGCCAGTTTGGACAAGTTCATGAAGCAGATCAGGAATACGACCGAGGTTGCACAGCCCAGCGAGCCGAAGGTTGCACAGCTCAGCGAGCCGGTGGTTGCACAGCCCAGCGAGCCGATTGCAGAGCCCAGCGAGCCGATTGCAGAGCCCAGCGAGCCCGCGGTTGCAGAGCCCAGCGAGCCCGCGGTTGCAGAGCCCAGCGAGCCCGCGGTTGCAGAGCCCAGCGAGCCCGCGGTTGCAGAGCCCAGCGAGCCGGAGGTTGCACAGCCCAGCGAGCCGGTTGCAGAGCCCAGCGAGGCAGTGGTTGCAGAGCCCAGCGAGGCAGTGGTTGCAGAGCCCAGCGAGGCAGTGGTTGCAGAGCCCAGCGAGGCAGTGGTTGCACAGTGCAGCGAGTCGGCGGAGCAGGAATCAGCCGAGGAGCCATCCATTCCGGCCTTTGAGAACGGGAAGCTGGGTGAGCCGCTCAAGGAGTACAGGGACCACGTGGTTGCGAAGCAAGACTTTGAGCACTACGGCCCGGACTGCCCGCTGGAGGAAGTCCGACGCTTCCGGGAGTGCCTCTATCGCGACGAGAAGGACGCGGCGAACTTCAACCCCTACTGGGTCGTGCTGGAGTTCCCCACTCGCACTGGTGTGGGGCCGCTGCCAGAGTGGAACGGCGCGATGGCCTTCTGTCTTCGCGAAGGCGATCCCACGAACTTCATGCTCGTGAGCAAGAACAAGGGCGTCGCGGTGCGGGCCGAGAACGTCTTCAAGGTGAAGAAGGACTGCCTGCCCCCGCTGTTCTCCGCGATCCTCCAGGCCGGCTGGCAGCGGGGCAACATCCGCATCTTCGACAAGGGGGCCTACTACCAAGCCAAGGACCAGGACGCGGCGGAGTTTTCCCCACGGGCGGCGCTCCGAAGCCTGGAGCACCTCGACCCCGTCGGCTACATGTCCCACATGGCCAAGCTGGAGGACCGCTTCGGAGGCGACACGGCCCTGCGGACTCGCAAGCGCAAGGCCACGACCGAGGATGAGTACATCTACGTGCAGCGGGAGGCCCTCAACAAGCTCCGCAAGGCCGTTGATGAGGAAAAGGAGGCCAAGGCGATGCTGGCGAAGTCCGCGCTTTCCATCGCAGACTTCAACTACGAGACCTGCCAGTGCTGGTATTGGGACGAGCCGAGTGGCTGCAAGAAGTCCGTGCCCTTGGACGAGGCCGTCGCCACCGCCATCCAGACGAGGAGAACCATAGTGCTTTACGGGCCTCCAGGTCGAGGCAAATCGCCCTTCGCCAAGGCACTGGCCGGCTGGTACATGCAGCACGTCCTGGGTGGCAAGATCGACGAGATGATCTTCACCGGCACCGTGGACAGCCTCCGCAAGGCGTACCAGTTCAACCTGCTTCAGGGCGGGCGGCCCCTGGTTTTCGATGATCTCCTTGCCAACCGGCAAAACGTGGGGAGCCAAGGAGGAGGGCCGGACTTTGTGAAACAGCTCTTGGGCATCTCCCGGGATGATCGAGCGACTCTCCAGAGTCGCTACGCAGATATGCAGATCCCACAGGATTGCCTGAGAATCATCACGGTTCAAGATGTCGACAAGGTGCACCCGGGGCTCCAGGTCATGCACAGCGCCACGGAAACCCACATCCCCAAGGAGTTCTGCGGGGACTTGCATGACATGCCCATCAAGGAGTATTTCGACGTGGACCGCCGGGCAATCCTCAAGAGGATGGTCGCGATCTTCGTCCCCGATGGCATCCTGAAAGGCGAGGTGCTGGGTGGCCGCGTCGAGTCTGATCAGGAGAACATCGCCAGGCTGCGGGAGCTCTGGAGTAAGACCGTCGGCTGAAGCCGCGGCTGGCACAGCGGTCAGTACAGGACCCCAGCTGTGCCCTTAGGGCCTCAGGGCCTGCGCGTTCGGCGCAGCTCCGTACAGGATCCGCTGCCGCGCCCGTGCAAACAGTTTCGCAGCTTCAAGCCTTGTGTGCCGTGTTGTAGGATGCTGCAGGTCGCTTCTGTGCTTTTTTAGCTCCGTCACTCTGATCCCCTTCGCCTCGCTCAGGTTCGAACCTGCGTCACTGTGCTGGTGCCTCTGTTCAGGGTTTTTTCGGACTTTGCGATTGTGGGGGTTGTTGTTCCGTGCGCGCACAGGAGGGCCCTGCACTGCTTCCCCCATCCCGTAAAGCTAGAGTGCCCTGCGACCCCGGCCCTGTTCCCGGGAACCCCGGGCCCCTGGCCCCTCCACAGGTTCGCGGATGGTTGCGCTTCCAGCCCGCTTCTATCTCAGGCAGGTCACTTCCACACTTTCCAGGTTTTCCAGGGTTTCCAGGGGGGTCTTGGGAGGGACCACAGGCCACCCTGGAAAGCATGGAAAATTGAGTCTAGGAGCTTCATTTTTCCACGCTTTCCACGTTTTCCAGGGTGGCCTTTGAGCCCTCCCAACACCCCCCTGGAAAGCGTGGAAAATTGAGTCTAGGAGCTTCATTTTTCCACGCTTTGCACGTTTTTCAGGGTGTTCGGAGTTCGCTTTTGAACCCTATCCTTCCAGCCCGATTCTGGTGTCTAGGAGCTTCATTTTTCCACGCTTTCCACGTTTTCCAGGGTGTTCGGAGTTCGCTTTTGAACCCTATCCTTCCACCCCGATTCTGGTGTCTAGGAGCTTCATTTTTCCACGCTTTCCACGTTTTCCAGGGTGTTCGGAGTTCGCTTTTGAACCCTATCCTTCCAGCCCGATTCTGGTGTCTAGGAGCTTCATTTTTCCACGCTTTCCATGTTGGCTTTTTGGGCCCTCCCAACACCCCCCTGGAAACCCTGGAAAACCTGGAAATGGTGGAAGTGACCTGCCCGGCATTGAGGCCTGGGCTTGTTCAACTCGGCGAGCCTTCAGCGGTGATCGTCCGGAGCCCAGGTCCCGTCGTGCTTAGCAGCCTTGTGCAGCCTCACACGTACCTTGCGCGAGTTTTGTGCCCTCTCGAGCTTTAGCCGCCCCGACTCGTAGCTGCGTCATGGCCTGGAACCTCGTCCTGAAGTTCCTGACTGAGACGGCCGTGGAGCCTGTCGAGCACCCGTTTCTCGACATTGGCGTGATCGGAGAGCCGGATATCGACCGTGCCCTCGACCACGTCGACGTCTTGTCTCAAGTGGCTGCCTGCGATGCTGACTCCCGTCGCGAGCTGCAATCCCCTCTTGCGGATTGGCGTGCGGCGCTGGGGCGCATGACTTCGACCGAGATCGGCCAACGTTTGTCCTTCCTCGGCGAGCACCCACTGCGGGGACGGCTGTTGGCAGCAGCGGAGCGGGTTCGAGGGCTGCGTGGGGACGCTGCAGCCCGACAGTTCGCTTGGAATGTTGCCGATGCCACGTGGCGCGATCCTTCGATTCTCTTGAGGTACGAGGCGGAGTTAGGGCTGGTGGAGACCGAGCTGGATGTGATGGAGTCTGAGCCGTCGGGACCGCCGTAGGGGTGCTGTGCAGTTGCTGTCCCTAGCAGGTCTAGCGCGTTCGACGTACAGGAACCGAGCACCCAGCGTACAGGCTGTGCACAAAGTCCTGCCGCTTTGCCTGCTGTGTGCGCGCATCGGCATGTTCTGCAAGCTGGCCCTGCGCCCAGGTCGGTTCGACGTCTTCCAGGTTCGTGTGGTCTGCAGCCCCTGGTTACCTTAAGTCCCGAACCCCCAGGCCCGAACCCCTAGAACCCTTCATCCCTACTAGGCTGCCCTGCTCGGGCGGCAAGTCTACGGCGGCGCCGTGGGCCCGGGGTTGAAATCTCTAAGCTGCCGCACCGCTAACGGCACCGGCCGCCGAGTCAGCCGTGCTTTAGGCTCCGCGGAGCCGCGGGGCACCGGGAGCGCATGCTTCAGCAGGGTCTCCGAGCCGTCGGTGGCCCGCACCGTCATCGAGTCGTAACTCGAAACCTCCCGCACCGCCCCGTACTGGGGCTGGAAGCTCCTCGCTGCATTGGTGGGGGCCCGGAACGCCCCCGCCTCCTCGAGCCGCCGCTGACGGCTCCTCGTCAACTCGTCGTTGTGCTTGAACTTCGCCGCATTGTCTTGGTAGACCCGGAAGCTCGCAGCCGGCATCGTCTCCACATCCTCGGGGGCCACCGTCACGGCCGCATGCGGGCGGGCATTGTAGGCTTCCGCCGCCTCTTCCACATGGTCGCCCCAGCCCCCACCGTCCCGGGACACCTTTCCCGCCAGATCCTTCTTCAGTGTTTGGATGGCTCGATCCACCACCGCGGTCGCATTGCGATCGGAGGGGTCCTTCTGGCGGTGCACCGCGCCTCCGGGCAGCGCCGCCTCCAAGCCCCGAAACTCGTTCCCCATGTCCGTCGTGACCACGACGTTGGTTTCGTCCTGGACCAGCTCGGGGATGATCTCCGCGGCCGCTCGGGTGACGGTCTCCGCCCGCTTGTCGGGCAGGGCCTTCGTCGCCACCTCCCGGGTGAACACATCCGTCACCACAAGCCCGTACTTGTTCGCCCCCCTCGTGTTCTGGGAGAAATCCACCAGGTCGGCTTGCAAGCGGTCGTTCGGCCCCTCCGCCGCGCTCTTCCCCAAACTCCGCGGCTTCGGTGCGAGCACCTGCCGCGCCACGTCGCTGCGCAATGCCGCCTGGGCCCGCGCACTCGTGAGGTCCCGCCGCTCCGGGAACTCCCGCCGGGCGATCTGAAAGAGCTTGCGGGGATCCCGCACGTTAAAGTCGCGGGCGAGCCGCCCTAAAAGCTCCATCGCGCCGTCCTCTGCCATTTCTAATCCGAGTCGCCTTTGCGCCCCTTCTTCTTCTCGAGCTTGTCGACCCGCTTCTGTAGCTCCTTCACCGTGCCCCAAAGCACGGCCACCATGCGCTGGTAGTTCAACGTCAGCAGCCCCTCGTCCGTCTCGTGGGTGAACATGGGGCCGAGCTTCCCGGCCGCCTGGACCTCTTGGGCAAGCCCACCTGGTCCTTCTGCCCGCTGTCGGACCGGTCGTAGATCTTGGCCTCCACCGCATCGAAGATCTCCCGCATGTCCCGGTGCTTCAGCGTCCGCACATTGGTCTTCACGCTCCGATCCGAGAGCTCCGTGAAGCCGTAGGTGGCCACCATCCAGCCGGGCAGCGACGGGTTGCTCTGGGGGTAGATGATCACATTTGCGCTGCTGAAGCCGCCGCTCACGTTCGTCAAGCTGATGGTCTGGTTGATGCTCGCCAGGGTGCAGCCGCCGGTAGAGGCCACCTCCAGGTCCGCACCGCCCAAACCCCCGTTGGCCAGCAGCCGCAGCCTGGCGAAGCCCGTGGCCGAGGTGTTCTCGACCTCGGCGGTGACGATGGACTGATTGCCCGTCACCTGCATCCTCTCGCACTGGTGCTGCACGCCCTGCGTGCCGCCAACCAGCTGCAGCCAGCTGCTGGTCGTCACGAGCCCGGGGTCCGCCACCAGGGCACCGCCCATGTAGACCGCCCCCGTGTTCACGTAGATGCCCTGGGTGCCGCCGGTGATGGTGAGGTAGTCGTCCGTGGGCCGGGCCTTCACGATGGGGCTCCGCAGCTCCGTGGTGAGCTCCACGCTGTCCGAGGTGGTGGTGCCCGCCACGGCCAGGCCGCCGTTGGCGGAGATGAGGCCCGTGGCCGCGATCGTGGAGCTGGTGTTGAAGGCTCCGGTTGCGGCGGTGCTGCCCACGAAGAACTGGGCGAAATCCGCCGTGGTGGCGTTGAGGGTGCTGGCCGCGGCCACGGTCACATCTCGGTCCATGCTGATGCCGCCGTCGGCGAAGGAGGCCAGCAGCGCCCCGTCCTCCTTGCGGATGGTGACCAGTGCGTTCTGGACCTGCAGATCCCCCGCAGAGCTCCGGAGCTCGGGCGTGTCCACGAAGCTCGTGGCCGTCAGGGAGTTGACCGTCAAGTCCGCGGTGGGGCCCGCCGCTGTTCTCCAGAGTCGTGACTCGAGTGTCGAGGTCCGGCACCGTGGTGTTCTCCAGGGCGGTGACGCGGGTGTCGATGCCATTGACCTGGGAGCCCAGGCTGTTGAAGGTGGCGACCAGGGGGTAGCGGCTGTCGCTCTGGGACTTGCTCCAGCAGTCCGCCTCTATCTCGATCACGCTGCCGTTGCCCAGGATCTGGGTGCCGGTGAGGGGCGCCCGGAAGAGCAGGCTTCTCACGATGTGAGGCGTGAATTGTTTTTGCACCAGGTGGAAGAGGCCGTTGCCCTCGGGCACGGCGGGATTGTTGGGGAAGTACCTGGCGTCCAGCGGCGCGAAATTGTTGTTAGCCAGGTAGCGCCCGTCGGCTTCCGCCTTGGTGTAGGCGTCGCAGGTGAGCTCCAGCGTGGAGTCCGAGAAGAGGCTGCTGGCCCCCAGGGGCGCGCGGGGCAGGAGGCCTTTGATCATCGGGGGCGTCACGTTGGTGCGCACCAGGGACTCGAAGCTGTTGTTGGCGCTCACCGCGAAGTAGCGGGTGTCGGCCTGCGCCTGGGTGAGGAAGCCGGAGCCGGCCAGGGCATCGTCGATCTCGGTCTGGGTGCGCCCCGACGTCCAGTACTGCAGGAAGGTGGCCGTGAGCTGGCTGTCCAGCTCCGCGCGGGGGTAGTAAGAGAGGAGCTCGTTGGCCACGTAGGCTTCCGTCTGGGCCTGGTCGTAGTAGCCGGACAGGTCCACGTTGCCCAGCGCGTTGGCTATCTCCTGATCCGTCTCTGCTCTGGTGTAGAAGTCCAGCAGGGCCGTGATGATCTTGTTGTCGACCTGGGTGCTGTTGTCGTAGCTCGACAGAGCCGAGGAGATGGCCGAGCTCACCTGGGCGCCGGTCTGGTAGTTCGTGAGCTCGCCGGCCACGAAGCTGGACACTTCGCTTTGGTCCCAGTAGGGCACCAGCGCGGTGCTAATCAGGGCCAGCACGTCCGCTTCGTTCTGGAACTGGGAGAGGTCCAGGGCGTCGATGGCCGCCGTGATTGCAGCTCCCGTCTCGAGCTGGGTGTAAGTCTCGGATCGGGCGTAGCTGTCCGACTCGATGAGGATGGTATCGTCGAGGTTCTGGAACGTCGCCGTCAGGGCGCCGGCCACGGAGAGGTTCCGCAGCACATTCGTGCCCCGGAGCAAATTGAAGGTGGCCCCGCCGTTCCAGGTTTGGCCGTTGCTCAGGGTGACGGGCACGAGCGCAGCCGTGATGGCCGCTTGCACTTGAGCTATCGTCCAGTAGGGGCTCAGGTCGATGGTGGCGAGCCCTGCCGCGATGGCTGCGTTCATCGCGGCGGTGTCCGAGTAGGCCGCCAGTGCTGCCGCTATCGCTGCGTCCCTTTGGACGATGGTCCCGTAGGGCACCAGCGCATCGGCGATGGCCTGGGTCATCTGCAGCGTGGTGCTGTAGTCGGCCAGCTGGGTGTCGGTGTAGGTGTTGGCCGACCCGATGGCCGCCACGATGTTCGCCGTGGACTCCGCCCGCGTGAAGTAGTCGGCCAGAGCCGCCGTGATGGCGGAGTTGGTCTCTGCGGTCGTGTAGTACCCGCCGAGCTGGGCGAGCACCCAGGACTCGCTGGCCTTGGGCGCCAGCAAGGCGTCAGCCTCCGCCTTGGAGTAGGCGTCGCAGGCGAAGCTGAGGGTCCAGTCGTCGTTGGCCAACTGGATGCTCAGGGGACTTGTGGCGTGCAAGTTACGGATTTGATTTGTGCCGGCGAGGAGGTCCCAGGTAATGTTCCCGACCCAGGCGGGTGCGTTGACCAGATTGGTGGCCCCGCCCAGGGTGGCGATCTCGGCCAGGAGCCCGTCGATGGCGGACTGCAGCGAGACCTGCAGGGCCGTCAGGTCCCCGCTGGTGGCGAAGGGCCCGGCGTTTTGCAGCGCCAGGATGGCCGCATCCGCGGCGTCCAGCCGGCTGTCCTGCAGGGCCTGGCCGGCATCATAAGCGCCCTGGGTCACGTACCCAAGCAACGCCGTGGTCAGGTCCCCGCTCGTTTGGTAGCCGGCGCCCTGCAGAGCTGCAAGCAGCGCCTCGGCGGCGTCGAGCCGGCCGTCCCGCAGCGCCAGTGCGGCGTCCAGGGCCGTCTGCTGCACGTACTGCAGCAGGGCGTTGGCGATCTTGGTGTCCACGTCCAGCGGCGTGGTTCTGAGAGCCACAGCAGCCGTGAGGTCGCTGGTGCTGGCCATGGGGAGCAGCGCCGTGGCGATGGCCTGGTTGACGTCGGCCGCTGTTTGCCGGGCGGCGACGTCGAGGGCCAGCTGGTCCACGACACTTTTGAGCGCATAGGTTGCGGCCACGGTGGCCAGGGTTGCGTTGTTGGCGCTGGTCACGGTGCTGTTCATCGCTGCCGTGGTCGGATGGTTCGCTAGCTTGAGGTCCACGCTGGCCGGCGTGCTCTTTGAATCGACCTGGACCTCGAGAGCATCCAGGGCCGACTGGTTTGCCTTGGTGGCCAGGCCCTGGGTCAGGCTGGTGTTCACGGCCACCAAACCGGAAGCGTTGGCGAGGATGGAGCCCTCGGCGGCGGCGAGGTCCGCGGCCAGAGCATAAGGGGTTAGATCGGGAGCTGCGGGCAGGGCGGCAACCTGGCCCTGCAGGGCGGCGATGGCGGCGGCATTGACTCCGATGGCCGCGGTGTTTGCCGTGTGCTCGGTTTGCGGGGTGTAGGCTGTGAGGACCGTCGCCAACTGCCCCGCACTGATGCCTTGCAATTCAATGACCGGCGGCTCCGTGACGCCGTCGTCCAGGATCCGCCCGGTCAGGGTGGAGGGGAAGAGTGACATTTATATCTAGTCCAAGACGCTGACCCCGCTGCCCGAGAGGGTCACGATTTGCATCGAGACCAGGCCGATGAAGCACTGATCCACGCGGTCCGCGAGCATTTAATTTGCTTGAATGTGAAGCGGCACAGGTCGCCTGAGCGCGTCGACAAACCACTTGTGGGGTGCTTGGGTACACGCTCCGTGGGGAAAGCGGCGATGAAATTCGTGTTGTCGTAGTTCGGCAAGCGCATATTTCTGAGCTTTGAGTCGTAGGTGCCGGCCATGATAGAGAGGAAGTGGTGGTATTCGGCGATGCTTTTGACACTGTTTCTAGGGAATTGCATGGCCCCGAGCTGCAGCTGGCCCTCCATGACCGTGGCCGCCGAGACGTTCGGGAAGGCTTCGCCGGGGTACTCGAAGTTGGAAACGTGGTTCTCGCCCGTCTTGTTGAAGTGCACGAAGGCTCCCAAAAGCTTGGTAAAGGCCCTCGCGACGGTGATATTGTAGCTCGTCGAGCCCGCCGGGACCGAGGACTGCTGCACGTGGAGGCTCGGAAAGCTGAAAAGTAGACTGCGATTGGACAGTAATATTCGATCGAAGCTTTCCCTGAGGGCACTATCAAGGGTCACCTGATCGGCCAAAAGGTGCACATTTTCGATCTGATACGACAGGCTCGAGCCCACGCCGGCGCGCATGGCGTGCTCGGGCTCTGCGAACTCGACTTCACACACTAGATTTAATTGACTTGGTAAGAGTTTCCCGCAGTTGAACATGCCAAGAAGATGCGGGTGCATCAGCACATCGCGCTTTTGTCCTGGCTGCACCGGCTGCGCCCAGCCGCCGGCGTCCACCGGGAGGCCCTCCCAGTGCAGCTCCGTCCACCAGTCGGACGGCTTCAGTAGCGAATACATGAAGCAACTGCGCCCGTAGTAGCTGATGTCTTCCACCCGTTGCCCGTTGGCGAAGAGCTGGACCCTTTCGATGAAACACGAGGGGTCCGGCGAGCCGCAGAGCATGTCGCTGGAGCCGTCCGTGTTCCGGAAGGTGAAGGCCAGCTTAATCGATGTAGGATCAACGAAATCGGTCCCGCTTGTGATCGGTATACGACACACCCGCGACGTGCTTGGCGTAAAAGTGCTCAAGGACGACGGAAAGTACTGCACGCTCTTGCGACTCTGAATGTAGTTGGTGTTCCCCGTCTGGAGCTTGTAGTCGAGACTGGCCACGAGCTCGTCATTGACGGCTTGCGTAACCTGCTCCATCACTCTTTACATACCTATGCAGCTTCCGGTTCGCTCGCCTGTCGAAGGGCGTCGAAGGACGGCTGGGTTCCCAAAGGCCCGCGGTCGCCGCGGGACTGGCGGCTGACGCGGGAGCGGTCGCTGCCGGAAGAGACCGGGATCGGGATGTTGTTGAGGCCAAAAGGGGTTTGGGCCTGGGCCCTGGGGCGGCGAGCCGGTCGTGCGACGATGCGTTGCTGCGGCTGGGGCCGCGGCTCGTTCTCCGAGTCCGTGTCGATCCTGAAGACCTCCGGCCTTCGCTGGGCTCGGCGCTGCTCCTGGATGAAATAGTGATCCACGGCGCCCGACTCTTGCATTTGGTTCAGTGTTTGGACGTCCGTGGTCTGGCTCGGCCGCGACGCATCGGAATCCGTGCCGCCTCCCGTGGCCGCACCCCAGCCCGTGAGGGCGGAGGCCGCGTTCAAGCCACCCTCAATGGCCCACGCGGTTCCGACCAGTGCTGCGCCCGCAGCCGCCACCGCCAGGCCTCCCGTCGCAGCGCCCACCGTCCCCGCAGCTGCGAGGGCTCCCTCGCCCAGGAGCGCAAGAGCTCCTCCGCCCGCTTCCGCCGCGGTTGCTGCTTCGGCAGCGCTCGCCGCGGCTTCGGCTGCAGTCGCAAAGCCTTCCGAAGCTTCTGCTTCTGCCACCTGCTGCGACGCAAAAGCCTCGATGTCTTGCGCGGCCGCGCGCTCCACCTCCGCGGCTCTTTGGCCGGCCCGCTCCAGCAAGGGCTCCACCTCGCTGGGCCTTCCGATCATTTGAGGGGGAGGCACCTCGTCCGGCGGCGGGCCCAGTCCGGGCGGCCTCCTGGGGATCCTGAGGGTTCTGTCCAACCAATCGCCTCCTCCCCGCAAAATGTTGAAGGTCTGGTTCTCGGCCACGCTTCGGGTCGCCGCCGCGGCGCCCGCAGCCCCTCCGGCGATGATCGCTTCCGCGGCTTGAATGCCCGACTCCCTCATGCGGCCTCCGAGCGTCGGCGGCCTCGGTGCATCGAGCCCGTCGTTGCGCAGGGCCTGCCCTGGATCCCTGCCTCCGTCGTCGGAGTCGGGCAGGAAGGAGGGCCTGGTGAACTCTCTTGGCGGGCGGGGAAACGGAGTACCGCTGTAACCTTCGTCCGCTGTCTCGAAGGCGGCCGCCGGATTGATTGTGGTGTGCGGCATCGGTGCGTCGGAGATGGGCTCCGGAGCATTGGGGTAATCATCCAGGTAGAAGTGACTGGATGTGTAGATGCTCGCCTGGCGGCTAGGAAGGGGAATGTCGAGGGGCTCGCCCTCAGCTATGTAGCCGAGGACCTGACCAAAGCTGGGCTTGACGCGGAAGCCATTGCTTCTGCGCTCCTCCATGTTTTACTTAGAAGCTGATGTGCAGCGGCCGTCGCTGGCCATAGTAGCTATTCTCCCGGGCCTTCCAGACGCTGTCCGAGTTGGCCACGGGGTCCGACTTCAGGGAGAGCTCGCCGCTGCCGCCGCTCGTGAACTTGTGGAAGCGCAGGGTCGTCTCGCGCTCCAAGCCCCACTCGTCCTGCAGGGCTTGGAGCTGCTCCTCGGAGAGCTCGTCGTCAAAAGCCAGGCTGACGTGCAGCGGGTGCTGCTCGGCCGTCGGGAGCTTCAGGGGCGAGGCGCCCTCGAGGCCGATGGCCCACAATCCCGGCTCGCCCTCCTGGTGCGGCGGGAGCTTCACGAGCTTGGCCTTGCGGGTCAGGCCCTTTTGGAGGAGCTCCCGCTGGATGCGGTAGTACTCCTCGTCTTTTGGGCGCTCCTTGTACCACTGGTCCCTTTCCTCTTGGCTCCAGTCGCTCTCAGAAGCTTGCTCCGCCAGGCTCGCGTACATTTATGTGAAGGCCGCGCTTGCCCAGGTAGCTGCGCTCGGAAGCCCGCTGGACGATCTCGCACAGGTAGCTGAGCACCGTCTTGGTCTCTGGGTCGTAGCGCACCAGGACCCTTTGGGGCCGGGCCCACCGCCGACCCAGCAGCCGCAGGATTTCCTGGCCGTCCTCGTCGGCCAGCTCGTGGTCGTAGGCCAGCGGGATCTCCGCCTCGGGGTTTTCCAGCAGCCACATGCCGTCGCGCTTCGCGAGCTGCAGATCCAGCTTCATCTCACCATAGCCCGCCATACACTTGGGAGTCGCTGGTGTTTCTACCTGCGGCCACGTCCCTTGCCATCCTGTGAACGCCCTGGCGCTCCGCCGGGGCATAGCGCAGTTGCGGGATGCGGCGGTTGACCGCCTCAGTCATGCGACCGAGCTCGTCGGCGTAGGTCTCGCCTTCCTGCCGCAACCGGCGGTTGGAGAGCCACTCGTTGAAGGCCTGCGCCTCGACGAGCTGCTGGTGCCTTCTCCGGAGAAGGGGATTGATGTTATAGCTGGGATACATCTTGTGGAACTGCCGAAGCATGAAGGGTTCGTTCCGCCGCTCGAGGGGCATCATCGTTCCTTTACAGTTCATGAGTGTTTCGTGCAAGCAGTTCCATGTATCGATCTTGGCGCTGCATGTAGCGGAGGGCACGCTCCTGTGCTGGTGTCATCCTCACAGGCTCTGCGGGGGGCTGCGGAGCCTCCAACGGCTGCGCGGGCTCGGGCTGCGGCTCCGCAGGAACTGCTCGCGTTGGAGGAGGATCGGTGGGAGCACGCTCGGGAGCTTGTGCTGGGACGGCCTCTTCGGCGGGCACCGTCTTGGGCGGTTTCGGTTTGTTTTTGGAGCCGGGCGGACGGCCTCGGCGCTTGGGGGCGGGGGGCTCGGCCACCGGTGCGGGCACGGGTTGCGGAGCAGGCTGCTCTGCAGCTGCCGCAGGCTCTGGCGAAGGCTCTGGCGCAGGCTCTGAAGCAAGCTCTGCAGGGTTGGGAGCCGACGGCTCCGCATTCTCGGCCATTTCCTATGAATAAACATATTAGTTTTCGAATTCAAGGAACACGCAAAAAGAAACGCTAGTTCCGCGAGTATTAACCGTGTTGCCGTCTACATCTGTCAAGCGAAACCGCAAAGTGCGCAGGGTAATCGGGCCGTGTAATTTCACGAAATGCCCCTCGTCTGTTCTCGTTTGCATGATATGCCCGACGCCTTTGTCGATGATTGCTTTGCATAAAATGTCGGAACCCAGCTGTCCCTTGATGTCGGCCGCGGTGGCCAGCGTGGAGCAGCGCAGGTCTAATTCATTGTAGGGCGCCATCGTCACAAACGTGAAGATCTGGAGCGCGCCGTCGATGAAGCTGGGGCCTAACAGGTGGTTGATTGAGAGCGGCCGGCTGGGCGTGGCGCCCGCGGGGTAGCTCGCGGCGTCGGGGAAGAGCTCCCGGAGCTCCTGGTCGTTGAGCACGACCCTGTTCCCATCAAACGCGACGCCGATCTCGTTCGTTTCTGGGACATAGGTCGCCGAGGCGTAGTTGCTACTGATCCAGGCGGCCAGCCGCGCCCCCGTGTAGGCCCCGACCGGGAGCGTGGCCCAGTTCAGGGTGCCCAGGGCGGTGTCCCGCCAGAACAGGTATTGGCCCCTGTCCGTGGACAGGAAGGCGTCGGCCACGCGAAACTTGAAGATCGAGAGCTTGGCGCCGGATTGAAGGTGCAGGGTCTCCCCCAGGTCGTACGTGAAGCTGCTGTCGTCCCCCGCAGTGCGCTTCCGGGAGTCCACGTAGATGGAACAGCTCATCTTTCTTCTACGGCGGAACAAGCTCCGCCCCGTCGACTTGTCGGAGGACTCGCTGACCTGCCGCACCCGTTCCGGGTAGGGCCACCTGGGGTCCACGACCCGTTGCGAGCTCGAGCAGCAGTGGATGTTCGAGCACTCACTGTCGCAGATCGGGCCGCCCCCCAGGAGCTTGCCCACCACTTGGCTCAGCAGGTTCCCCATCGTTTACGAGGAATTTGCGATCGAAGCGCACCCAAAACATGTCCTCTTTTGGCTTTCGCATATCGACGTACCAGAAGCTGTACTTCTCCCTGGTGGCCTCCTGATACATGCCGTACAAAACGTCCTTCGGGAGCATTGCGCTCAGTTCCTCCACCAGAGCATCCAACTCAAGCTGGTTGCGCAAGCGAAAGACGCAATAGAACATGGTGTCGACGCGCACGGCGCTGCTCATGAGCCGCAGCTTCTGTGTCGACGCCCAGGTGCTGATGCAGTAGTGTCGCCCTCTAATAAAAAGAGTGTCCAGGATCCCATCACCGGTTTTGCGGTGCACGGCCGGGTTATCCGCGTGATCGTCGATCACGATCAGGACCTGGTAGAGCTTCTTCATGCCCAGTTGCTTCGACTGCTGGGTGATCTTCTTCTGCTGGGCCAGGATTTGCCTGAGCGCAGCTTCGTCCCAGTCGTCCCACCAGCACTGCTCGCGGTCCGTGTTGACTCCCAGGTCTTTACGAATGTACTCCTTAACGGGCTCCCACTGGGGGTCCATGTCAATGCTCGGGCTCAGGATGTACACGCGCTCGAAGCAGCCCCTGTATTGCTCCAGTATCATTGACACGAGGAGAACGGTCTTCCCGGATGCGGACGGCGCGCAGAGGATGCCGTTCGAGGGCGTCCTGCAGACCACCTGATCTCGCGGCTGCTTGACGTCGTAGCTTGCGCTCGGAAAGAGCTTCACCTTTCCCATTTAACCAAAGCGCCCTGTAGCACTCGTAGCACATTTACGTGATGTTCCCCTCGTGCCACGGCCCCCGCAGCCGCATGGGGTGGTGGTGGCCGGGCGGCGGCGCACCAGGGCAGGACAGGAGCCACAGGGCCACGAAGACCCCCACCAGGGCTACGGTTGCGCACAGGCACTCCCCCGGCAACATGGGGGAGAAGGTGCGTTCAGCCGGCGGCATTTTTTTTATTGGGGGGAGAAAAGGGAGGATGAGCAGCAAGCCAAGCATGGCGATTAAGCTCGGCGACCTGTTAGCGAGCCCGAAGGGTAACAAGTACTTCCCCGTGGCCGCGGAGGACGGCGGCCCGGCGGTCTGGCAGTGCGACTGGATCAGGATTTTGTGGCACCCCACGGCCTACAACGGCGAGGACGCCAGGAGGCTGCCCCTGTGCCTGGAGCCCAATGAGGCGGCGAAGGAGGAGCTGGCCGGCTTCGAGAAGGCCCTGGTGGCCCAGCTGGCCAGCCGCTCCATGGCGGACCCGAAGCTCTTCGGGCGCACGCTGACCCCTCAGGACACGGAGAGCCGCTTCGTCTCCTGCCTGAAGACCTCGGCCCGAGGCAACTCCTTCATCAAGCTCAAAGTGTGCCTGGACCAGGTGCGCCTGTGGGATGCCCAGGGAGGGCCGCTGCATGAACCCGGGGACCTGACCAACCGGGAGTGCAAGGTGCGCGCCGAGCTCCGGCAGGTCTGGATGATGAGCGGCCAGTGCGGCCTCTTGGTGGAGGTTACTGATCTCATGCTCAAAGAGGAGGAGCCCCAGCGGTGCCCCTTCTGAGGACCCGGCCTCTATGCCGGGAAGATCACTTCCACCATTTCCACGTTTTCCAGGGTTTCCAGGGGGGTGTTGGGAGGGCCCAAAAAGCCAACATGGAAAGCGTGGAAAAATGAAGCTCCTAGACATCAGAATCGGGCTTGAAGGATAGGGTTCAAAAGCGAACTCCGAACACCCTGGAAAACGTGGAAAGTGTGGAAAAATGAAGCTCCTAGACTCATTTTTCCACGCTTTCCAGGGGGTGTTGGGAGGACCCAAAGGCCACCCTGGAAAACGTGGAAAGTGTGGAAAAATGAAGCTCCTAGACTCATTTTTCCACGCTTTCCAGGGTGGCTTTGGGCCCTCCCAAGACCCCCCTGGAAACCCTGGAAAACCTGGAAAGTGTGGAAGTGACCTGCCTGGTATAGAGGCTGGCGTTCGGAGGCCGAGGATTTTTTTGGGGGATCCTAGAAATCATGTCGTGGATGCAACAACGCGAAGCGATACGACGAGCAGCCGACGCTGGGGCCAGACCACGGATCTCAGCGCAAGGCTCGCAGCTTCTGCCTCTGAGGGACAACCGCCTGCAGTCCGTACTTTTGAGTCGCCCGAACGGCCAGCTGACCCGCGCCGGACAGTTTTACCACAGCATCACCGGCCGGCGTCCGCCGAGCCGCCAGTTCGACGAGTCTCAGCCTCTCATCAGGGACGGACCCAATGATTTCATCTTGACGAGGGGGGGTGCTCGGAAGCTCGTGAGGTCCCTCCAGCCTAACGGCCAGTACCATGTCACCAAATTGGGAAAGGCCTTCTTCAAGGATAAATTCACGGAGTGGCTGGCTCATGTGCCCGTGATCATTCGGGGCCGACGCCGTAATGGGACCCCTTATGAGAGGCACGACTACCTGCCGGTGACTGCTCTGGAGATGGGGCTGTCCCGCCAGAACGACGCCTGGAGCGAGGCGCAGGTCGCCCGCAACGTCAAGGAAGCCGTGCTCCGGCAGCTGGGGCAGCCCGAGGCGAACGAACCGATCTACATGATCTCAGGAGAGACCTACTTCCTCCACCCCACCAACGAGTGGGCCTACAGCTCCTCCTCCATGCAGGTCATCGACAATCGAGTCGACACCCAGATTCGCCTGCGCCAGCCCCTGGGGGCCCTGCGAGAAGTCAGCTATCAGCTCTTCGCCGGAGACCAGATCCTGGCCAGCGCCTTCGAGGAACGCCAGGACATGCTCTGCGTGCCGAGGCAGATAGCGGAGCTCCTGAAGCTTCCGCTGCAGGAGGTCCTGGAGGATTTTAGCTCCATCTGTCCGGGCAACTGGCAGCAGCGGGGCGTCTGCCCCGCAGAGATCCGCACCTTTTGCGTGTGGCGCAACGCCCCCATGTTCTACGTCGATTGCAGAGGGCGGCTGCTGGACTGCTTCCAGCCAGCACAAAAGGAGGAGAAGGCTATAGCCTTTACCTCTTGGAACGGGCACGCCTTCTTCTACAGGAGCGCCCGGGCCGTGGCTGGCTGCGACGAGTCCGAGCAGCGCCAGCGCTTTCGCAGGCTCAGGCGGGATAACCCGGTGCCGGAGTTCAAGGAGTGGCAGTTGTGGGAGGGAGAGATCAAGTCAGGGTACTTCTACTCCGAAGACCTTCGTGGGGTGCGGGCGGAGCTGCTGGCGGAGGGCCACCACCCCAAGGTTTCCATGCGGGGGCTGTGCGAGTGGTCCGCTCTGCGGCTGCGGGTGCCCGGCGGAGCCGACTGCGTCATCCGAGAGCTCTGCGAGGATGCGCAGGTGCTGCAGCAGTGGACGGAGCGCCTGGGGGTTCCCTATCGCGGACAGCGCCTGGCCGGAGCCAGCCTGGAGGTCTTCCTACATTTGCTGCAGGGCAAGCGCGAGGACACCCGAAGCCGTCGGGAGGAGCTGCTCGCCCGCCAGCAGGGAATGTGCAAGCTGTGCGGCGCACCGATTGGTCTGGGCACTTTCGAGATCGATCACGTCATCCCCGTGGCCCAGTCATTCTCCGGACAGCAGCAGGAGCTGCAGGCCCTGTGCCTGGAGTGCCATCGCACCAAGACGAGCCTGGAGGGCAACCACAGCACCACCCTCGAGAGCCGGTTTTGTCGGTTTGTGTACCAGAACTATGCGGCCTCGCCCAGGCTGCCGCCTCTCGTCTTCCAGCTGCAGAAGTGGGATGATCAGAAGCCCTGCCAGGGCATCGACGTGTGCCGCTGCCGCAAGAACGGGTTGGCCAATGCGCGCTTTCCCCTGCCAGTGTTTTGCCCCCTGGACTGCATCGTCCCCACGGAGGAGGGCAAGCTGGCGGATCTCATGTGGGTGGACCTGCCCTGCGACCACCGCAAAGGCGTGCTGGACCGGCTGCCCTTCGTGGGGCCAGGGTGGTACGCCAAGCCGTGTGCGCCTACATGCTGGAGGCGGGGATGGCCCAGTGGCGACACTTCAAGTGGAGCCTGGACGCTACCGCGCACGTCGACCAGCAGTGCCTCGAGCAGGTGCTGCAGCGCATGGAGCAGAATTGGCCCGAAGGCGAGGAGCACTATGCGAAGCTGGCCATCAACAGCCTCGTGGGTCTGTTTGCTCGGAATCTAGAATTAGTCTATAGTATGAAGACCTCAAACCATCAGGTGGATGGGGAGGGCTGCAGCTGGCGCCAGACCTTCACGGATGCGGCCGGGGGCACGCATTGGGACCACGTCTTCGTGACGGAGCTGCTCTCGAACAGCAGCTATCGCCCGGTGCACGACTACATCATGGGGGCCGAGTACGTCGCGGTGGCGCGCATTCGCCAGGCGCTGGCGGAGGTGCCCCGGCGGTACCTCAAATGCATCAAGACCGATTGTCTTGTCATGCAGGACGTCCCCAAGAAGCACCGGCCCGCCGTGGAGCGGCTGCTGAAGATGTCGCACCGGGACGGCACGCCTGTGTATCGCTACGAGGAGGTCACCGGGCTGAAGGGCCAGTATCGGGAGCCGAGCATGGAGGCGGAGCCCATCAGGGCGAAGGCGCCGTGGCGGCGGGTGGAGGACCCGGTGGTGCACTGCTTGGATGGCGAGAGCCTGCTGCTGAGCGGCTACCCGGGCACCGGCAAGACGCATTTGGCCAAGAGGATCGTCGAGGCCCTCAGAGAGCACGGGGACACGGTGCACATTATCACGAAGACCCATGCAGCTGTGCAGAACGTGGGCCTGGGGGCGCAGACGGCGGACCACTGGGTGCGGCGCAATGTGCGGAACGGGCACTGCAGCGCAACCTGGCTGGTCATCGAAGAACTGACTCAGTTAGATACCCCCTTGTGGGCGGACATAGCTTGTCTGAGCATGAACAAGAAGATTCGGTTTCTGCTCTTGGGAGACTTTAGGCAGCTGCCCGCTGTGCTGGACAGCTTCGCAGGTGCAGAGGTGTGCAAGGAACTGAAACACAGCCAGCTGCTGCACGATCTGGCGGGGGGCTGGTGCCACGAGCTCTCGGAGCGCTGGCGCTTCGACGAGCGGATCTTCGAGTTCCTGACCTGGCTTAAAGTGGACGAGCCGGAGCAGGTGCCGCTGGTTGATGCGGTGCGGGAGGCCCGACGGCGCTTCCCGAGGCGGGGGGAGCCGGACGTGAGCCTGGTCATCTCCCACGCGAAGCGATTGCAGATCAACGAGCGGGAGAACCGCCGGCTGGCGCCCGCCGATGCTCTGGTGGTGCGGTACGAGGCCCGCGGGGCGGTGCCGACGAATGCGCCGCAGACCATGAGGGTCTGGCCGGGATTGCGCTTGATCGGCGCGGGCGGCAAGGTGCAGAAGGGCACCTTCCTGACCGTGGAAGCCGTGGAGGGGGACGTCGTGCGCCTGGAGAGCGGGCAGTGCTTCGCGGGCCCGGAGCTGCTGAAGCACACCCGGCTTTGCAGCGCGATTACCTATGCTTCGGTGCAGGGCCTGACCCTGAGAGGGAGGGTTTGGCTCTATGACGTGGAGAGCCCGCACTTCACGCTCAAGCATCTGTACATGGGGTGCTCCCGGGCCACCAATTCGGAGCTTTTGAGCGTCCTGTAGCGGCACTGCCAGCATTCGTCAGATTTGACGAGTTGCGGCAGTGGCCCGCTTTTTTGATGAAAAGGAGCGCCGTTTTGTGGCACTGTCGCAATTCACCAGATTTGGCGAATCGCGACAGTGGCCCGTGACAGTGGCCCGTTTTTGATGAAATTGAGAGTGGTTTTGTGGGGGTGTCAGCATTCGCCAAATCTGGTGAGTTGCGACAGTGGGCCGTTTTCGATGGAAGAATGGGTCGAATCCGAGCTATTGAAGCAAAGTCGGAATTCCGACCTCGCTTTTGATTGGAAAGCTGGAAAAAAAAGGGCAGCATTTCGTTCCCCACACGCCCCGACTGGGGGCGACAGATGCTGCAAAAAAACGGGCAGCATTCCGTTCCCCGACAGCCCCCCTCGGAGGGGGACTGAGAGGGTATCCCGCCCAGGCGCACAGGCCTGGCGGCAGTGGTGAGGCTTCGGAGCCGCCCCATTCCCTGGACGGCTCCCCGGTGCCTCACGGACCGGCGCGAGCTTCATCGGCGGCTGGGGGATACTGATAACCCCCCAATTGAGCCTTGAACAGTCAGGCACCGCCTCCACTCGCTGGGACCGCCGTGCCACAACCTAGAGCCTCTCCCCGCAAGCGAGGATCATCGGCCCTAGGCCCCGGCTCAGCGTGCCCCACTAGGGTAGAGTAGGTTAGGATAGTTTTTTTTTCTCTCTCTGGGGAGGGTGTTCCAGTTCTCCACTCTGTAGTAGCTACGAGGCTAGTTTCGAGACATAGCCTAGAATTCCATACTTCGAAGGCCTGTCGATTTTGCGGGCTGGAGGCTCTAGGGCTCGCGATCTTAGGGGCTCTAAAGTGCTTGCAAAACGGGCGCGCGCGGCATCGGAGGCGCTTTGAAGGCGCGCGGAGGGCTCGCGAGCTGTTTGGAGGCGCGCCGTCGTGCTCCGGAGCTGTTTGGGAGCGACGCGCGCTTACGCGCGCTCGTTCGGCGCGGAGGGCGTGGGAGCAGCTCGTAGGTCGCTCGCAAGCTGCCGTCTCCGGAGCTGTTTGGGGAGCGACGCGCGCTTGCGCGCGCTTGTTCGGCGCGGAGGGCGTGGGAGCAGCTCGAAAGTAGCTCGTAAGCTGCCGGCGAGTGGCGAAACTTTCGGTGAACTGTCTTGAATTTCGGTTATTTCGGTTGGCAAGAAGAAGCTCGTGCGCTGCTCGAAAGTAGCTCGTAAGCTGCCGGCGAGTGCTCGTGAGTTGCCAGCAAGTAGCTCGTGAGTTGCCGGCGAGCACTCGTCGGCTGCTGGCAAGTGGCGCGCCCTTAAAGTTCCTCTAAAGCCCGTTTTGCAAAGACTTTAGAGCCCCTAAGATCGTCGGAGCTGCGGGCCGTAGGCCCGCGAATCGACAGTGCTCCAAAGTACCGAATTCTACCCTATGTCTCGAACTGAGGCCTGTAGCTATCACAGAGTGGAGAGCTGGAACACCCTTCCCAGAGAGAGTGAAATTGAAATCCAGACTTATTTGTGTATTAACAGTGTTCGCGGCGACGAACTGCAAGCATTGAGGGTTTGACGGCGTGTGTATTAACAGTGTTCGAGGCATCGAGGGTTTGACGGCGTGTGTATTAAGAGGCGACGAACTGCAAGCATTGAGGGTTTGACGGCGTGTGTTTGACGGCGTGTATATTAACAGAGTTCGCGGCGACGAACTGCAAGCATTCAGGGTTTTGACGGCGTGTGTATTAACAGTGTTTGCGGCGACGAACTGCAAGCATTGAGGGTTCGCGGCGACGAACTGCAAGGATTGAGAGTTTGACGGCGTGTACTAACAGTGTTCGCGGCGACGAACTGCAAGCATTGAGGGTTCGCGGCTGCAAGCATTCAGGGTTTGACGGCATGTGCATTAACAGTTCGCGGCGACGAACTGCAAGCATTGAGGGTTTAACAGTGTTCGCGGCGACGAACTGCAAGCATTGAGGGTTTGACGGCGTGTGTATTGACTGCAAGCATTGAGGGTTCGTGGCGACGAACTGTTAGCATTGAGGGTGGCAAAAGGCATCGTGCGAAACACTTGTCCTACCATATTCGACGCATCTCTCTTTGTGGTTTCAAAAAGTGTGAAAAACAGAGCGCGCAGCACTCGGTCTTTTTCTTGAGCCAAAGCGGAGTCGCGTCGGGCTCTGACTGACAGTGAAACACCTTGCAGCTGTCTGTCTCCAAGCAAAACACTTCAAGCACTAACGAAACGAGACGAAACGAACGTGCAGTCACTTCCTAACTCAAAAGCACTCCTCACAGCTTCAGGCATGCCGAAAACATCAGGACATCCAAGGTCAAATGGGATTTTCACACCCCCTCTTGGACTGATGCGGCACCTAGTGTCTTTTGAGCACACTTTACAAGCTCTAGACCTAGCTTTTCAGGATAGAACCCTGAATCCTTTAATTCCACCTGTACATGTTCATGCACTTGGTCACATTCCCGTTTAGGAAACACTTTGACCCAGCGTTTACTGTTCGTGGCAAAGTACCACCGTTTAAACACACAGTCGTACGCACAGCGGTCTACCACAATACCCTCAGAAAGCCCCAATTCTGAAGCAACCTGAAGATACCGCGGGTCCTTCCAGAGGTCGTTCTGCAGAGGCCACTCTTGAGTCAACAACAAGCGTTCACTCCGAGCAACCGGTTTCAACAAACCTTCAAGAAGTTCCCAAGCACGCTGATGCAACTTCTTCTTCTCTTCCCACTTCTCTTGACTGTACTTGCGCCACCCACGGTAACGCAAACGACACCCAGTGGTACAGGGAGTAGAGATATGGCAGTAGATCTTCGTCTTCAAGCCACAACTCAACACAGAAAACAACTCCTTCAGAAAACACTGCGTCTGCTCAGAACAAAAGTCAAGCTTTTCAGTGACACCCACATAGGGAATCTCAAGCTTCTCACATGCCTTCTGTAAGGCACTTTCTTCCTGGCAGAACAGTTCAACGACCACAAAGGTGACCTGGTTCTTCGCCACAGCTTCACACAGTGAAACGTACTCCTCAGGAACAAAAGAACGGTTTACCGGCTCTTCTGCAGTCAGGCGTTCCAGCTCAAACTCACCCAACTCGTCTTCAAAAGAAACCAAACCGGTTACCTCGTAGAGGTTGTCCAGCTGCTCCTGAAAGACCATACTCTTGGTCAGGCCGTCGGAGGCATTATATGCTCCGGCCACAAACTCGAGGATCACTCTCCCCGACTGAACCATCTGCTGCAGGAAAGCACACCGCAACTCCAGGTGACGAACCCTTCTCAAGAGTCCCTCCATTGAAGCAATCGCCTTTGCCGACTCAGAATCGGTACAAATCCGGATCCAAAAGCTTCCGGTATCATCCTCAGGCAATCCCTCCAAAAACGACTGTTGAAGCAACCCTGCAAACAAAGCCTCTTTCACAGTCTCTACCAAAGCACTCAATTCAGCCTCGGCACTGCTCAGGGCCACAACCGTCTGTTTACGGCTAAAACTCTTCAGCAGGTTGCACTGCCAGCAGATAATCGCCCCACTCACAGAGGGCAAATTCCAGCTAGCATCACAGAAACAATCGATCACACGCGTACTTTCCGAAGGGCGATAGTTCACCCACTGTGCCGGGATCCGCTGAACCCGATTCCCAAGCGTGAGAATCCAACGCAGCACAGCTCGAATACACGCTTCACTCCTGGAGTCTGGGTTGCTCTGGCTCCGGGCCAGAAAACCTACAACAAACTGCAAATCAGCTCTTGTCAAAGCTAGCCACGACAGTTTGCCCAACACGCGCCGGTAGCGCTGATAGGCCTCATGCGTGATCGGGGTGGATTCCAGACTGGTCCACAAACGCTCAAGCTTGGGGAGTTTCGCTCCCTTCGTGATTTGATACTCTTCCGCACAGCTATGGAGCATCCCGGGTTTGAGTCCGAAGTACAAGTCTCCGGTCTTCCTCTGATAAATGTTTCTCCCAAGGAAGGAGATCACCGATTTCTCTCCCGGTTGAAGCGTTCCCGTGCGCTTCATCTTGAACACTTTACTCAGTTCCTCAAACACTTTCTCAGCTACACTCGCAACCGTGCTGAAAACCAAGATGTCATCTACATAGGCCAACACCAACACAATGGCATCCTTGCCTTTCTCCTTGATCACCTTGCGATACACAGTGCTGTCAGCAGTAACAAAGAAACCAAGTTTTCTCAGTGTTTCTCCTAGCTCACGAAACCAAGCCAAAGGCCCAATCCGCAAACCATTCATGGCACGCTTCAGCAGACAATGCACACGTTCACCTGACACTGTCCTACAGTTCTCCGGCAGCTTCACCACCTCAGTAGAAAACAGCTTAGCCTGCATGAAGGCCACAGAAATATCTCCCGAAATCACCTTCCCTCCGAAATGCGCATACATCCCCAACAGACACCTCACAGACTCTAAGGTAGTAGTAGGAGAATAGATGCCATCAGCTAAAGCAGAGGTGGGCCCTTTAAAGTCACGCACAACCAAACGGCAGCGCACACGCTTGTGCCCGTCCTTGTAGTGCAACACCCACCTGGTGGAAAGCACTCTCCTCTTAGCTTCCCGCACAAGGCGAAACGCCTCCTTCTCAGACACAACCTGGCACACACCAAAGTGGTCCAGTTCCTCCATTTCAAGACGCATCCCTTCCCCAAGTTTCTTCTCCTCAAGAACCTCCCCAGTATACTCATCAGCAGCCCCAGAAGGAACCTCAACCTTCACCTTGGACCCTCCAAACTTCAAAGTAAACTCCAACTTGGCCGCCCTAGACCCTTTAGCGTCCTTTGCCGCGAACACAACCTCAGGTCTAGAACACATGGAGTACAAAGCATGGTCCTCCAGCCAGCTGATCGCCACCTCCATGGGATCATCATCGTCGGCCGGCTGCATGTCCACATCGTACAAAGGTGGGGCCTCGTTCTCTCCTGCAGGGGGACCTTCAGGGAGTACCTCTTCCTCCTCAACTGGAGAAGGATCATAGTCCATAAGCTCATCCTCCAAGAGCTCAGCTGGAGCCTCCGGCTCCGCACTCCCCCTCTCAACTAGATTACCCTTAGGCTCTCCAGGCTGAAAGGCTTCGGGGGGCTTCAGGTCTAAGGAAACAGGACGCTCTAAAACGTTGTCTTGCCTAGAAGGGGCACCCGAATCAGCGGCTTGTACCACCAACTCCTCAGGATACAGGTAAGGCTGGTCCGGCCGAAAGGCCGACATCACCTCGACCTCATCAGGCCGATCAAGAGGGAGCACACGCACTCCTCCACCATTGGGCTTAGCAGGCCCTAGGTACATACACGGGATGAGGCGGCGGCCTCGATTCTCAGGCTTCTGCTTCGCAGGTTTGGCAAAACCCTTGCACCCAAAAGGAAACGTCTTCGTTACTGGAAGATGTTGGCGTCTCAGCCTTTCAATTGGCGTGGTTTGCGACTTCGAGGTCGCATGCAGGTTCCTTGTCCTAGCAACATATCTCAAAGCTTCCTTGTACAACAAACCACCCAGCCGGAGCTTCTTCTCCAGCGTAGTTTCTAGCGTCAACCAATTCACCCAGAAGGCTTCCTTCAAGTGTCGCACACCTACCTCCACAAGCCCTTTCGACTGCGGCCGTCCTTTCGGCACCGCGTCTATGTGCAACGAGAGGCCTGGGTATGAGCGGTCTTTTCCCACCTTGTTCCAAAGCGAGATCAGAGACGCTTCATTATCCATCCTCAGCACAACATGCTGACCTTGAATACCTGCGGCGGCCAGCTCGGCGTTTATACACCGTGCAACATGCCCTGGATCACCTCCTGTGGGGTAGGGCACAGCGAAACAATATCCGCTAAGCTCGTGCACCACAATGCACACTCTCAGGTCTTTCGTAAAGAACAAGAAGTCGCTTAAGAAGCTTGCTTGCGGAATTGAAGGATCTTTGCGCCTTCGCGCTGGAATCACTCCTCGACTGGACACACACAAAGAACACGAAGGCAGATAGGGCTGATGGCCCCGAGCAACGTGCTCCTGATACTCTTTATCCTCCAGTGGAACATGAAGTTCCCCTTCTTCAGAAATATCCCCAGCATCTTCAGCAGCAGGCTCGGCTTCAACAACCGGTGCTGGAGCTGAGGCTTGGGCGGGTTCCGCCTGCCTTGGTGGATCACCATCCGGAATCAACTCTTCATCGGAAATCGTCACTTCCACCGGAAGTCCACGCATCATGCACAAACGGTGTGGCGGCTCAGACACTTTCTCATCACAGCCACCTTTCACCTTCAAAGGCTCCGACCTTAGGTCATCCCAGCCACAAGCACAACACAACCACAAGCCACGCACACGCTCCAAGCCACAACAGCACAAGGACCGCAGACGCCGCACACCAACCAGCACAAAACACTCCACGGCTTCAGAGGCTCTCGGTGCTTTGCTGGCTCTCGGTGCTTCGGGGGCTCTCGGTGCTTTGCTGGCTCTCGGTGCTTTGCTGGCTTTCGGTGCTTCGGGGACTTTCGGTGCTTTGCTGACTCTCGGTGCCTCGGTGACTTTGGACGTTTTGGGGGCTTGGGCTCTCGGGGCTTCTTGCGCGTACCCTGGCAAACACACTCGCACAGAGGGCCCCAAGGCTTTAAGTAGAGCCTGAGCCTTTCTCACAAAACCCTCGCAAAACACTTGCAGCACGTCACTGGGCCTCCAGGCTTCCATGGGGGTCTGGGCCTCACACTCACTTGCAAAACCCTTCCCAAAAACCCGTAAAACCCTATAGCGCTGCAACCTCAGAACTTCACCCTTTCTACCGAGCACACCCGGACACTCACCACACTCAAAGCAACCTACTCTCGCAGACGATCGCTTCCACTTCCTCTTAAAACGCATCTTTTTGCACCCTGCGGTTGGTCGCACGGTAGGTCTCAGATAGAGACAGAGCGGGAGCGCCTCTTGGAGCCGCGTCCATGTTGCGTTGACCCTTGGTCTGGAGGGCCATACGAACCACCGAGTACCCGTTGTGTTGGGCGGATCGGTGCCTTGCTCTTTGGATCGGTCGGCGGGGCTTGCAGCAAAAGCGATCTGTGGTATCCCAGAGGCGGCTGCGGTCCCAGCAAAAACGATCCTTGGTACCCCAACGGCGGGGGCGGTAACGGCGGCAGCGGCACTGCTGGCGCTGCTGGCGCTGGCAAGGCCGGCATAGCCTTCACAGGCACCATCTTCGGAGGCGCCACCGGCCTCACTGGCATCGCCTTCACTGGCACCAAAGCAGGATCCACTCCAGGGGTCTCCGGTGCCGCTGGCACGGCTCTTTTCGAAGGCTTTGGCGGCGAGGGAGAAACTTTGGCCGGCGATCTGGACGGTTTCACTTTGGGCGGCGGTGGCCCATCCGGAATCACTTTGGGCGGCGGTGGCCCATCCGGAATCACAATAACGGCCGGCTTCAAGGTCACAGCCGGCCTGGTCGCTGTCTTTGGCTTTGGAGCCAAACGAGGCTTTCCACGTGGATCTGAGGGCGCCGGTGTCATCGGCACCTCCTCCTCGGCAGCAGCTGGTGCCACCTCTTCCCCCACAGCCTCGGCCGCGGCTTCCACAACCGCTTCGGCAGCGGCGTCCA
Source organism: Symbiodinium sp. CCMP2592 (assembly GCA_905221615.1). Taxonomy (NCBI): domain Eukaryota; class Dinophyceae; order Suessiales; family Symbiodiniaceae; genus Symbiodinium; species Symbiodinium sp. CCMP2592. The sequence continues at coordinate 30,965 of CAJNDT010001042.1, forward strand.
CAACCGCTTCGACAGCGGCCTTCTTCTTCTTCCGCTTTTTCTTCGCAGGCACAGGAACAGCTTCTTGGGCATCGACCGTGGTTTCCGCAGTCCCCACTGCCACAAGGAGGTCCACTGCACCCTGCTCCGGCTCCTGGGCCGGCCGTCCTTCGGATCTTTCGTCCAAGCGGCTTTGCACCCATTCAGGGCACCTTCGGCAAGCGCCTTGCCCTTCGCTACAGCACGGGCGTGCTGCTTCTTTCTCACAAGCCGCTTGGCCTTCACGACCTTCTTCTCCGTCCGCACCACCTGCATCAGCTGGCGATTGTAGCCCATCGTCACTGGACCACCATCCGCTGGCTTCCGCTCGGGCCTCCGCTCGGGCCTCCGGGCCTTCTTCTTCGAGGTGGGCGCGACATACAAATGTGGATTCGGAAAAGTAGGGTCCACAGGGTCCGCCTCGGCTTCTTCGTCTGCTGCAGCCTCCTTCAAGGCCTTCGTGGCCTTCTTTGCTGCACCACGGACCTTCTTCAAGGCCTTCGTGGCTTCCTTTGTCGCACGAGATGCCCGCTTCTTCTTGCGCTTGGGCACTTTCTCGACGGATTTCTCTGCAGCATACGGGGCCTCGGCAACGTCCGTGGCCACACCAGACTCGGGGCGCCATTTGCCCCAGCCTTCTTCCTCCTCTTCTTCCTCCAGCTTTGACGGCAGCGGCGATTTCTGCTGTGGCGATTTTGGCTGTGAAGGCACGGCCATTTTGTGCCACTCGCGAGAAATTTTGGTGAGCTCGTCGTGCTCCTCCATCATTTGCCGCTCGCTCTCTTCTCGAGCCGTGCTTTCTATCACCGCTGCGACCGTCACCACATCGGATCGTCGGGCAGACGCAGCAGACTTCATGGCGGTTAGGTCCGCCACCCTCTGCGACATAATAGCCGCCTGCGACGACCTTTGTTCCTCGTCCGTCGAGGATACCTGGGGCTCTGGCTGCTTCTTTCGTCGACGCCCCATCGCACACCACGAGGAGCGTGAAAAACAGAAGCTTGAGCACCAAACTACGATGCACGACCCTTGCGCACCCTTGCAGTCTCCACTTGAAACCACCTTGCACAGAACTCGCGACACTCACTGCACTACCTCGCAGCCTCCGCAGGGAACCGCCTTGCAAATCCTGACAAAACCCTGGCCCTGAAACCTTGCACGCACACTCCCTCACGACACGCACTGCACTACCTTGCAGCCTCCGCAGGGAACCGCCTCGCAAATCCTGAAGAAACCCTAACCCTGAAACCTCGCAAGCACACTCACTCACTAAGGTCCACAGGGAGCACAGCACGCCAACGCAAGCCATGCACCACAAGCTCACAACACTTATCATCATCGACCCAGCGGTCCACGACGGCTGAGCCTCAGAATCTTTCTTGCCACTTCTGCTACCACAGCCAAAGCGGTCAAGCTCACAGCGTTCAAGAGACTCCAGAGCAGCACCCTCACAGACCGAAACGGCACTACCACCGTGCGTCCTCAAGCTCCTCAGCAGAAACTTAAAAGGCGTGTACTCTAGGCTCTTCACAGACTCCAAAGACCTTTGCTCCTGAGCTTTCTGGGCTTTCTGGGCTTTCGTGGCTTTCGGGGGTTTCGCGGTTTCAGGCTTTTCCGTGGCTTTCGGGGGTTTCGTGGTTTCAGGCTTTTCCGTTGCTTTCGGGGACGACGAGGGCTTCAAAGCATCAACCTCCATCTTATCCCCAGAATCCTTCAAAGCAGCAACCGCGTACCAAGCGCGATCCTTGACAGTCAACCGAATGCGTTTCTTGTTCTTCTTGTTGAAAATATGAGGTGTGTTGGTGAGCATGGTGTGCCATCCTCTCTGCCAAGCCACAAACGGTGACAAGACATTGAAATCTAGGTTCGTGATCAAGCAATGCTCTAGCACCACCACAAGCTTCCCAAAACGAACGCGAACGTCACACACCTTCAACACTTCAATCATATCGTTGGAGGCATTCGACAGCGTGGGCTTAAAATCATAAGTGCGAAGGACTTCATACTTCTCGAAGCAGGAGACCGACATGCAATGAGAAGTAGCACCGCTATCCACTAGCCAGTAGCTATCTTGCGACTCAATGCCAACTAAGCACACTCTGTGCTCAACGGTCACTCGGTGCGCCGCAGCAGGCACCTCAGGTGTCGAAGGAGTCGTCCTCAAGACGCCACCGCGGGCATCAACCGGAATCAACTCGCCAGAAGCGCGAAGGGCCATCACGGTCTCTCCCTCCGGCTCCTCTTCTGCTTCGCCATCCGCTACAGCACGAGCGTGCTGCTTCTTGGTCTTCTTGTCCTTGCCCTTATCCTTGCCATGCTTGCCTTTGCCTTTCTCTTTGCCCTTTCCTTTGTCTTTGTCGCCCTGGCCTTTGCTCTTGGGCTTGTTGCTCTTGTCGCCTTTGCCCTGCTTCTTCTCATCTGCGATCCTCTGGCGGCACTCTTCTTGATAGTGCCCTTTCTTCTCGCAGTACCAGCAGACAATCTGGGACTTGTCCTTTGCACCGCCGGCTTTTCCTCCTTTCGCGCCTTTGCCGTCTTTCCCGCCTTTGTCTCCTTTGAGGCCACGCAAACCACCACTTGGCAGCTCCACCATGCGCAGCTGCTCCTCGTAACAACGAAGACTCTCCGCCATCTCGGTCCAACTGCCAGTCTTGCCATGCAGCACCAAGTACTCTCTCGCTTGCACTGACACAGCTTGCAGCAAAATGGCCGATCTGTCGGCGGCGTTCAAGCAGAGGTCGGGAAAACGCACCAGCTTTTTATCTCCCTTGGAGATTTCGTCCTCGAGGAAACGCACAACTTCCAGAGGGCGCTTCAGCGCGGCAGTCTTTGTGTGGAGCTTTAGCATTTCGTCTCTGATATACACCGCCTCCATGCGGCTGTTCACAGAGTACTGCCGGTAAAGCTCTCTCACACCCTCATATCCTGCAGCTGCATTGCTCTGGCGTGTCGAAACACTCCGGAGGATCTCCAATCCTCTGTCCCACTTTGCCAAAGCTTGCTGCAACAGGTAAAAAAGAAGTGCACTTCTTCCCGCAGTGTCACTGGGCAAAGTAACCTGCTGGATCTCACCAGCAACAAACAAGCACTGCCTTAGCTCGCCAACAAAGGCGTCATCGGCCAATGCTAGCCAGCTGGACAGCACTTCCAGAAAGCGGTGGAACTCCTCAAGCTCGCGGATCCGGCCTTGCTTCATCTCACCAGCATTGATGAGAGGCAGGGGTGGCAGATACTTCTCTGCACGACCACCAAAACTCGAAAAGCTTCCAGACCTCGCAGCAGGCCCACTCGGAGGGGCAACAAGCGACCCAGTAGGCGCCGTCGGCGCTGCTCCAGAACTGCTAGCAGCCACTGCAGCTGCAAAGGGGTCCGAAGACACCTTTCGCCGATCCTCGTCGTCTTTCCGTCTGGCTTCTTCCTCGTCCAAACGGCGGTTCAAGAGGGTCAACTGAGCACTCTGAGCTTGCATCAGAAAGTTCATCTGATTCTGCTGTTGCTGTAAAGCCGTGTTCTGGTTGTTCAGCATCTGCAACATCAACTGCTGCAGTTGTTCACCTCCCAACGCAGGGTTCGGAGGAACGGGACACTGAGCAGGAGCTGCCGGCGCTACAGCCGGACCACTAACACCTTCTGGCACTGTTGCAGAACCACTCGCAGGTGCAGCCGCTGCTGCTTGCTGAGCTGTCGGCGACCCAACATGACTGTTCACAGGTCCTACAGGTCCCACGGGTCCTGGTCCAAACAGGTCGAAGTCCATGCCTTCCTCAGGCACAGGGACGTTCTGAGCAGGAGTCTCACTACTCCCACCTGGCAAGGGCGAGGCCATGGCGCTGTAAAGCTCCTTCTAAGTCCTCAGGAGCTCCGCTACCATGTGAAAAAAGAGCGCGCGCGCAGCACTCGGTCTTTTTTCTTGAGCCAAAGCGGAGTCGCGTCGGGCTCTGACTGACAGTGAAACACCTTGCAGCTGTCTGTCTCCAAGCAAAACACTTCAAGCACTAACGAAACGAGACGAAACGAACGTGCAGTCACTTCCTACCTCAAAAGCACTCCTCACAGCTTCAGGCATGCCGAAAACATCAGGACATCCAAGGTCAAATGGGATTTTCACAAAAAGCGTCGTGCGCCACACGACTCCGCACTGTGTCCTGCGTCCGCGTCTCCCCTCTTCTCCTCTCTCCCCTGTGTTGCCCTGCCCCCTCCTGTCCGCTTGTCCCTCCTGCGGCCTGGCCTGGCCTGGCTTTGCCGCCTCCTCTGCTCTCTTCCCCCTCTGCCCTCTGCACTCTGCCCTGCCTGCCTGCCTGTCTGCCCTGGCCTCTGGCCTGCCCTGTCTGCCCTGCATCTCCTCTGCCCTTTCCTCTGCTTCCTCTCTGCCTTAGGGCAGAGCGCGCAGGGCAGGAGGTCTGCGTTTTTGCAGTTGGGGATCCTGCGTCTTGGGAGCCTGCGTCAGTGCATGTGGAAAGCCTGTGTCTTGGCATCTGAGAACCTGCGCCGTGCATTTTTGGAAGCCTGCGTTTTTGCATTTTGAAGGTCTGTGTTTTTGCAGTTGCATTTTGGGAGCCTGCGTCTGCATCCGAGAACCTGCGCCGTGCATTTTGGAAGCCTGCGTTTTTGCATTTTGAAGGTCTGCGTTTTTGCAGTTGGGATCCTGCGTTTCTGCAATTGGGGAGCCTGTGTCAGTGCATGTGGGAAGCTTGTGTCTTTGCATTTGAGAACCTGCGCCGTGCATTTTGGCAGCCTGCGTTTTTGCATTTTGAGGGTCTGCATTTGTTTGGTGCGCTCTTTGGTGCGCCCTTTGGTGCGTCCTTTGGTGCGCCCTTTGGTGCATGTGGAAAGCCTGCGTCTTTACATTTGAGAACCTGCGCCGTGCATTTTGGAAGCCCGCGTTTTTGCATTTTGAGGGTCTGCGTTTCTGCAGTTGGGGATCCTGCGTTCTTGCATTTGGGGAGCCTGCTGTGCATGTGGGAAGCCTGTGTCTTTGCATTTGAGAACATGCGCCATGCATTTTGGAAGCCTGCGTTTTTGCATTTTGAAGGTCTGCGTTTTTGCAGTTGGGGATCCTGCGTTTTTGCATTTGGGGAGCCTGCGTCTGTGCATGTGGGAAGCCTGTGTCTTTGCATTGAGAACATGCGCCATGCATTTTGGAAGCCTGCGTTTTTGCATTTTGAGGGTCTGCGTTTTTGCAGTTGGAGATCCTGCGTTTTTGCATTTGGGAAGCCTGCGTCTGTGCATGTGGGAAGCCTGTGTTTTTGCATTTGAGAACCTGCGCCGTGCATTCTAGAAGCCTGCGTTTTTGCATTTTAGGGTCTGCGTTTTTGCAGTTGGGGATCCTGCGTTTTTGCATGTAGGGAGCCTGCATTTGTGCATGTGGGAAGCCTGTGTCTTTGCATTTGAGAACATGCGCCGTGCGTTTTGGAAGCCTGCGTTTTTGCATTTTGATGGTCTGCGTTTTTGCAGTTGGGGATCCTCGCTTATCGCCAACCAATTAAAAAGAATCCAGGTGACTCGGCTGCAAGTCCCAGCTGGAAAGCTCATCGCCAACCAATTAAAGAGAATGGCATGGAGATGCCTGGAGAAGGCAAGAAAAGCCCTTTTCAGGTGGGCTAGGAGGGTGCCTGGAAAAGGCAAAAAAAATCCATTTCAGGGCTTGGAAAAGGCCAACAAAGCACTTAGGGGCTTGGAAAATCCAAAAAAAACATTTCAGGGCTTATTAAGGAGAATCCAGGTGACTCGGCTGCAAGCCCCAGCTGGAAAGCTTATCGCCAACCAAGTAAGGAGATTCCAGGGGACTCGGCTGCAAGTCCCAGCTGGAAAGCTTATCACCCACCAACTAAGGAGAATCCAGGTGACTCGGCTGCAAGTCCCAGCTGGAAAGCTTATCTCCAACCAATTAAGGAAAATCCAGGTGACTCGGCTGCAAGTCCCAGCTGGAAAGCTTATCGCCAACCAATTAAGGAGAGTCCAGGTGACTCGGCTGCAAGTCCCAGCTGGAAAAAAGCCAACTTCGGGGCTTGGAGGGTGCTTGAAAGCCAAAAGCAACTGACTCGGCTGCAAGTCCCAGCTGGAAAGCTTCTCGCCAACCAATGAAGGAGAATCCAGGTGACTCGGCTGCAAGTCCTAGCTGGAAAGCTTATCGCCAACCAATTTAAGGCTGGAAAACTTATCACCAACCAACTAAGGAGAATCCGAGTGACTCGGCTGCAAGTCCCAGCTGGAAAGCTTCTCACCAATGAAGGAGAATCCAGGTGACTCGGCGACAATTCCCAGCCGGAAAGCTTATCGCCAACCAATTAAGGAGAATCCAGGTGACTCGGCTGCAATTCCCAGCCGGAAAGCTTATCGCCCACCAATTAAGGAGATTCCAGGTGACTCGGCTGCAAGCCCCAGCTGGAAAGCTTATCGCCAACCAATTAAGGAGATTCCAGGGGACTCGGCTGCAAGTTCCAGCTGGAAAGCTTATCACCCACCAACTAAGAAGAATCCAGGTGACTCGGCTGCAAGTCCCAGCTGGAAAGCTTATCTCCAACCAATTAAGGAAAATCCAGGTGACTCGGCTGCAAGTCCCAGCTGGAAAGCTTATCGCCAACCAATTAAGGAGAGTCCAGGTGACTCGGCTGCAAGTCCCAGTAAAGAGAGTCCAGCTGACTCGGCTGCAGGTCCCATCTTGAAAGCTTATCGCCCACCAATTAAGGAGAGTCCAGGTGACTCGGCTGCAAGTCCTAGCTGGAAAGCTTATCGCCAACCAATTTAGGCTGGAAAGCTTATCACCAACCAACTAAGGAGAATCCAGGTGACTCGGCTGCAAGTCCCAGCTGGAAAGCTTATCGCCAACCGATTAAGGAGAATCCAAGTGACTCGGCTGCAAATTAAGGAGAATCCAAAGGACTCGGCTGCAAGTACCAGCTGGAGAGCTTATCGCCAACCAATTAAGGAGAATCCATGTGACCCGGCTGCAAGCCCCAGCTGGAAAGCTTATCGCCAACCAATTAAGGAGAATCCAGGTGACTCGGCTGCAAGTCCCAGCTGGAAAGCTTATCGCCAACCAATTAAGGAGAATCCAGGTGACTCGGCTGCAAGTCCCAGCTGGAAAGCTTATCGCCAACCAATTAAGGAGAATCCAGGTGGCTCGGCTGCAAGCCCCAGCTGGAAAGCTTATCGCCAACCAATTATGGAGAATCCAGGGGACTCGACTGCAAGTCCCAGCTGGAAAGCTTATCGCCAACCAATTAAGGAGAATCCATGTGAGTCGGCTGCAAATCCCAGCTGGAAAGCTTATCGCCAACCAATTAAGGAGAATCCAGGACCAGCTGGAAAGCTTATCGCCAACCAATTAAGGAGAATCCAGGTGACTCGGCTGCAAGTCCAGCTGGAAAGCTTATCGCCAACCAATTCAGGAGAATCCAAGTGACTCGGCTGCAAGTCCCTGCTGGAAAGCTTATCGCCAACCAATTAAGGAGAATCCAGGTGACTCGGCTGCAAGTCCCAGCTGGAAAGCTTATCGCCAACCAATTAAGGAGAATCCAGGTGACTCGGCTGCAAGCCCAGCTGGCAAGCTTATCGCCAACCAATTAAGGAGAATCCAGGTGACTCGGCTGCAAGTCCCGGTTGGAGAGCTTTTCGCCAACCAATTAATGTTTGCATGTTGTCTTTTGCCCAAGCGTGCCTAGTGGCTAGCTCCTTTGCCTGTTGCTTTGGTCCTACCCTAAGTCTAGCTGCCATGGTCAATGACCGAGCTGTGGCCCGCTATCTGACGCGCCGCCGGGATTTGCCTGCGCTGGCATGCCGGAGGGCTCCGACCTGTGTTGGATGTAGAAACTGTGGCCAATTCTTGAAGAACATCGTCACGGCAACCGCTCTCCATTTCGACGACGAGGCTCCGCCTTGGCAGGTTGTCCATGATCTCCTGATGCAAGACTTCCAGCTGTGGGCGGCTGTGTGCGAACGCGGCCAAAAGCGTCACCGCTGGAGGCAATTCCTCCTTGGCGTCATTGGCCCGCTCCCGCCACCTCATCCTGGCAAAGAGGTCATCGAAAGGATCCACAAAGCTAGGATGGCAATGACCCCGAGATTGAATGTCAAGACTGTCAAGAAGCGCGTGCACCGGTCGCCAGCGGAAACTCTCGACCTGAGCGCCATGCATTGACTGCACAGGTTAGCGTGACGGAGAAACCGAAGGATGCTTTCATGAATGCAGAGTGTAGCAAAGCTGACCAGCCGCATAGTTCTGAAATAGCCACTGAAGCCAAGCATGTCGTTGGAGTCTGCGAACGTACCGATAGCCCATACAGCAAGTCAACTGCAGCCAAAGAAGTCCTAACCCACCATGCACAAAACAGATCCTGATATACACCGCAGCCTCATCTCAAAGCGCGAACACTAGCCGGGCCACAGACGCTGACTACCCGCCGGCAAGGCTGGCATCGCTGCGAACTCGAGCTACAAAGCGTGCAAGCAAAACGCCATCAGCATGCAGTTTGTCTGCAGATGGGCAACAACATCAGCTACCACGACGAGTTCGACGGCTCGCCATTCAAAGCGAGGACTGAAAATTGACAGCGATGCAACAGTCACAATGCACGTCTGCATGTTCCCATTCATACGAAAGGGCCGACGGACAGTGGTGGTGGAGAAGACTCGGCTGCAATCCAGGTGACTCGGCTGCAAGTCCCAGCTGGAAAGCTTATCGCCAACCAATTAAGGAGAATCCAGATAAAACTCGACTGCAAGTCCCAGCTTTCCTATCGCCAACCAATTAAGGAGAATCCAGGTTACTCGGCTGCAAGTCCCAGCTGGACAGCTTATCGCCAACCAATTAAGGAGAATCCAGGTGACTCGGCTGCAAGTCCCAGCTGGAAAGCTTATCGCCAACCAATTAAGGAGAATCCAGGCAAGTCCCAACTGGAAAGCTTATCGCCAACCAATTAAGGAGAATTCAGGTGACTCGGCTGCAAGTCCCAGCTGGAAAGCTTATCGCCAACCACTTAAGGAGCATCCAGGTGACTCGGCTGCAAGTCCCAGCTGGAAAGTTTATCGCCAACCAATTAAGGAGAATCCAGGTGACTCGGCTGCAAATCCCAGCTGGAAAGCTTATCGCAAACCAATTAAGGGGGATCCAGGTGACTCGGCAGCAAGTTGCAGCTGGAAAGCTTATCGCCAACCAATTAAGGAGAATCCAGGTGACTCGGCTGCAAGTCCCATTTGGAAAGCTTAAGCTTATCGCCAACCAATTAAGGAGAATCCCGGGGACTCGACTGCAAGTCCCAGCTGGACAGCTTATCGCCAACCAATTAAGGAGAATCCAGGTGACTCGGCTGCAAATCCCAGCTGGAAAGCTTATCGCCAACCATTCAGGAGAATCCAGGACCAGCTGGAAAGCTTATCGCCAACCAATTAAGGAGAATCCAGTTGACTCGGCTGCAAGTCCAGCTGGAAAGCTTATCGCCAACCAATTTAGGAGATCCAGGTGACTCGGCTGCAAGTCCCAGCTGGAAAGCTTATCGCCAACCGATTCAGGAGAATCCAGGTGACTCTGCTGCAAATTAAGGAGAATCCAGGTGACTCGGCTGCAAGTCCCAGCTGGGAAGCTTATCGCCAACCAATTAAGGAGAATCCATGTGACTCGGCTGCAAGTTGCAGCTGGAAAGCTTATCGCCAACCAATTAAGGAGAATCCCGGTGACTCGGCTGCAAGTCCCAGCTGGGAAGCTTATCGCCAACCAATTAAGGAGAATCCAGGTGACTCGGAAGCAAGTCCCAGCTGGTAAGCTTATCGCCAACCAATTCAGAAGAATCCAGGTGACTCGGCTGCAAGTCCCAGCTGGAAAGCTTATCGCCAACCAATTAAGGAGAATCCAGGTGACTCGGCTGCAAGTCCCAGCTGAAACGCTTATCGCCAACCAATCACAGAGAAGCCAGGTGACTCGGCTGCAGGTCCCAGCTGGAAAGCGTCGCCAACCAATTAAGGAGAATCGGCTGCAAGTCCCAGCTGGAAAGCTTATCGCCAACCAATTAAGGAGAATCCAGCTAGCGGTCAACGGGTTGATAGCGCTTTAATTTTCGTGGTTGTTTTGTAAAACTAGGTTAGTTTTACTTCTTCCGATTGAGTTGGAAAGAAAATTTGCAAAGTGATTTTCTCTTGCAAGCTTGAACACTTCTTGTGTGCAGCCGAGCATGTGATCACTTGTGTACACCGCCGCGAGGACATGCTCAAGGGAGCAAGTGAAAACAGCATGCAACATGGGCATGGGCAGAAATTTTTGTGTTCGTGTTGCATACTCACATCGTCATTCCACACTTCTAGTACTCTCTTAGGGACCTCGGCCTTGTGCCTCATGAGTGACACCACCTCTGTGGGTCCCAGCGCCGTGCTGTCAGAGGACCTCCGCTTGCTGCGAGAGGACTTGCAGGATCAGATTGCTGCCTTGCAATTCAGGGTTACAGTTTTGGAATATCGCTTGCGCCCGACTTATCTGCCGTCGGCCTCGAACAGTCCCGCCAGTGCCAATACTTCTACCTCTGATTTGGTTCTTGTGGATCTCGGGGATATCACATTCAGCCCTCGGCCCTGCGCCGTGCTGCTTAATTTTCTTTCCTTTCGTGCGCGAGGGGCCCTTCTGCAGTCAGCTGCTTTTGTGCTAGATCCGGCCCGCACGTCATTCTACCGCATTGCCCTGCGTGACCCCGCCCTGCAATATCGTCATGTCTGACTCAGCAACAGGTGCGCTCCCGCGCCTGCCTTCAGCTGCGCCCGAGGCGGCTCACTCGGTGCCTGATGCTACGGGCCATGTTTCGGATAATCAGGGGGTTGCGGTTCTGCCTTCGGACCATCTTGCGCCAGAAGTTGAGATCTTGACACCTCTGCCTGCAGACCAACTTGCGGCCGGGGTAGCAGACCCTTCAGAACAGCTTGAGACGTCGAACGAGCAGCCGCTCGGTGGTGTAGACAGTGGAGAAAACCCAGAGCCCCGACCCGAGTTTCCACCGATCCCCCCTTCGGTTCCTAGTGGTGTAGACCTTCAACTTTCTTGTGGTTTAGGCCTGGCGGGCACTTCCGAGCCCGAAAATGTGGATCCCTCACCAGACTTGGAACCGGAAGGCTGGGAAGAACAAGAAGGTTGTGACCCTTCGGCAGAATGGCAGCATTATAAGGAAGTAGCTGAAACCGAGGCAGGGCTTTTGAGTGAGTTCGATAAACACTTAGAGCAGCTAGCTGCCGGATCCAGCTCCTCTTGGCGACCGGTAGGATCAGATGCAAGCTTGATCACACCTCCTGTAGCCGGGGTTTTCACTACCAGCCCTCAGGAGCCCATGATAGCACCGCTTGTTGATGTGGCTGCCGTGGTGTCGACCGAGTTGGTCTCGAATCCGTCACTGAGCAAACTGAAGTTTCCGTGGGAGCGCGGCCCCATGCGCGCCGTCTTCAGTGAATCCTTGCCATCACTGCCAACGGTACCTAAGATGCCCTTGATTGCCAAAAAGCTTCTTGTGCCCCAGGAGCCAACCCATCAAGAGACGACCCACGTAGCTGTGAGCGCCAAGGTGTATCTTCAAGGTAAACCGATTTTCGCAGTGGCCATCAAAGCCACTAAGAACCTATCCTTCCGCGAGAGGCGCGCTGAGGTCTTGGAAGTTAGTTTAGGTAAGTTGGTTGCGTGCCTCCGGCTTGTGCCCCAGAACTTGGTTCCTTGCACGCTGCAGCGCAGCGGGAAAGTTGATCCAGAATCGGTGACGGCTGCTGTCGGCACTCGCTCCCCTTGGACGATAGACAAGCGTGCGAATGCCTTCAACACATTCATCAGATGGTACCTTAACGGCCCTGCATCAGAGTCAGACTGTTTGTCAGAAGCGTCGCTGTGGGCGTATATGACCGACCTCAAAAGGGCAGGTGCAGCGGCCTCGAAAGGGGCTGGGATCCTCAGTGCAATGCGCTTCCTTCACCATGTGCTTGGCTTCCACTTGGACGATGTCTTGCAGAGCCGGCGGGTGTGTGGAATAGCGGAACAAATGTCTGTTGGGGTCCATTGGTTGCGTCAAGCTGAAGCCTTGACAGTGGGCGAAACATGCCGATTGCACACCATGGTGGAAGACCGGGGAGCCCACAGCTTCGATAGAGCCATGGCAGCCAGATGTCTCTTTGCGCTCTATGGGCGTTGTAGAAACAGCGACCTTTCGGACATCCAGTGGATTGAGCATGAGTTCAGCGAGTCTTCTGGGTATGTGGTCTTGTATCTGGGGATGCATAAGACGAACAATGTCACTGCACGTTCGAAGAAGCTTCTTCCAGTCTTGATCCCAGCGATAGGCGTCACTGGCACCCAATGGGTGTCTTCGGCGCTTGACGCTCTCAGCGCTGTGGGCATGGAGGTCCAGGGCAAAGTTGAGGGCCCGCTTCTGAGGGCCCCCATATCTGCAGATGGTGAAATGCTGTCTAAGCGTGAGATCAGAGCAGCGGAGATCACATCATTCTTGAGGATCGCATTGGGCCCGGTGTGTGATGAAGAGCGCCTGAAGCGCATCTCTTCACATTCGCTCAAGCGCACTCCACTGGCCTGGTGCTCCAAGCACGGGGTAAGCGAACCAGTAAGATCAGTTTTGGGCAGGCATGCATCTGCCACGCTCGGATCGCAGGCTATTTATGCCGTTGACTTAGCTACTTCGGCAGTGAAAGAGTTTGAGCAAGTTCTTCGAGACATCTCTTCAGGACGTTTCAAACCAGACAACTCGCGGGCAGAATATTTCGTCGCTCCTCCCGAGCCGTCTCAGGATGCAATTAAGTCAGAGCCAGACGCTTGTGACGGGATACCGAGTCAAGGCGAGGTTGTGGACGTCAGTTCGGATTCCAGCTCCTCATCCGACAGCGAGAGTGCTGAGAGTTCGGAAACATCGTCCGAGGATGAGCAGCCCGCTCAGAAGGTTCAGAAGCAGGACTGGCCGTGGGGCTTGAAAGACTCACTTGTGCATATGAAGTCCAAGAAATGCCATTACGTGGTTGCGCGGTCTGGGGGAGGAAATGCCATTTTGGCATGTGGGAAACTTGGGACCTCCAATTATGTCGTCCCAAAAAGTTTTGGGCAAATCAGTGGCACGTGCCACAACTGTAGAAGGGTTGCTGCCGGCCTTTAGAGGCTAGTCCGAGGGGACAAGTGCGAGGGCACCAAAAGAGAGCAGCTCGCGGTACTTTTGCCGTGAAGTCGGAATGAGTGCGCATTGTGTGCTGAGGGTTTTGCGAGTGTTAGTGAGCGCAGCCTAGGAGTGCATGAGAGGGTCATTGCTCCCGCGCAGTCCGGCTGAGAGTGTTGACATGTTGAGCGTCATGTGAATTTGGCACAACATCAGCATGCTACTTCCGGTACAAACTAGGAACATTACAGCTTGAGTCTCTCGTCCAACTTTTGCGATGACTGCCATTCTTGATTCTGAGGCTCACTTTCAGCGACGATGCAAGGAGATCAACTTGAGTCAGCCAACAGTGGGCAAGTTAGGGGGCCTGGGGGTTAAGACATTGGGGACCACTGCACACCTCATCGGGACGCCCGGTCAAGACCTGCCCGAAGAGGTTTTGAAGGAGTGGCTTGAGTCGAACCTCCCTGGTTTGTCTTTGGGGGATGTTGCTGCCTTTAAGCGCCTGTTGTTTGAGTCGCAAACCCTTCAGCTAAGTGCACTCCGTCAGTCGATCCTGGATCCAGACAATACCACTAAGCAGAAGCTACCAGAGGCCGAGAAGTCCCAACGCTTGTCCATGTTTAAGGCTGCTAATCCTGGACTGCACATCGACTCAACCATGGAGCCTGGGCATTCATTGCTTGATCTGACTTGTGAACAGCACCGCGAAAATGTCTTCAAGCACATTCCGATTGAAAAGTGTGTCTCTCGCCAGCACGAGCTGTTAAATCACCATAAGCCGTCGAAAGTTCTTGAAGTGGAGGCAGGGAAAATCGCAGTGCGTGAGCATGCTGAAACTACAGATCAACCAGTTCACGGTGCGTTGGCTCTGCTTGAAGGGTTCAAACGCAGGGGTTATGCTTACGTCATGGCTAATTGCGTCAGCCTTGGCGCGTATGAAGGCTACCTGGCTAAGCTTATGATGCACTTTCGCCGGCCTGCCCCAGCAAACCACCAGCGTGTCGGCATCGAGCAGCTGATTCAAGCAGACAGGGCCGTTTGGGTGCATATGCTTGAGGAGAACAGGCGACCCCGTGCCAATCCAGATGGAAGCTGCGACATGGACCGCGCACTTCATGTCGCTCTTGAATCATACACAGTGTCATCCCTGCTGGTTCCCTTGCCAGCGGGCTTCAAGCGAAAGAATCCATCCACAGGTGATCATGCGAACAAGTGGCGTGGCCACGAGGGTGCCAAAGGGGGTAAAGGTTCAGGCAAGGGCAAACAACCGGGCAAGGGCAAAACAGGGAAGGGCAAGGGCGCGCCGGATGCCAGTAGCATTCCTATGCCCTTGGTTTTGCGACAGAAAGGAGCCAAGCCCATGACAAAGCAGGGGCAGCGCATCTGCTTCGCGTTCAACCTGGAGGGATGCACGCATCCCAATTGCAGCAGGGCCCACGTGTGTGCCAAGTGCGAGGGAGCTCACCCGATCGGCCAATGTCCGGCTGTGGGTGGAGCTTGAACTGATCCTGTCACTTTTCATGATCCTGCTGAGCGCGTCCATGACTGTTCAGCCGCAACCACCTTGACAGGAGACCTCAGTGCACAACAGGATCAAATGCATGCCACAGCTGAGGAGTTCGCAGCCGCTTGCCTCAGTAAGCCTAGAATTACTTCTGATGACATAATACAGCTCATAAGCTTGTTGCCTTCAGAAGCACCGGCCAGATCACACCCTGACATCACTCATCAATCCAGTTTTTCTTTCAGTGTCGGTGCCTATGTCCAAGGCCCCATGTTGGGGCTGCGCCGCACGTGTCATGAATTCCCGACGGTGTGTCGGATGCTAACCACCTATGCTAAGAGTTGGGGGCACGATTTGCCATTCACTTCCTTGGCCTTGATGGCTCAGGTGCTCACACCGCTGCACGCAGACCGAAATAACGCCAAAGATTTTCCGAATTTCTTGATTGGGGTCTCCACCTTCACCGAGGGCCAGTTGTGGCTCGAAGGCGCTTCAGGCGAGCATGCAGGGCCGCTGCCCCATGCGCACTTGTGCGGAGAGCTTTTACCGGTCTCTAATACATGTATCACATTCGATGCCCATCGACGGCATGCCACCATGCCTTGGAGCGGTTACCGGGTAGTTTTAGCCGGGTTTGTAGTCCGCGATTTCGCGGCCCTGTCAGAAGCTGATCATTCAGCGCTGGTCTCCCTAGGGTTTAGCCCCCCCGACCTAGCCACAGGTGACGTCATTCAGCAAGGAACTATGGTGCCAGTACCGCGTCCAATCTTCAAGGCACCAGCCACGCCCGTCGTGTTCGAGCTGTTCTCTGGCACTTCTCGTGTTACAGCCTGCCTCCGCCGCCTGGGAGTTACAGCCCACGGAATCGACCACAAACATGTTGAATCTGCGGCGTGTGCTCCCTTGATCGCAGACCTCACCACTCAGGATGGCCAGGATCTGGCCATGTTTTGGTTGTGCAATCCGCTGCTATCGGCTGTGGTAGCAGCCCCACCTTGTGGTACTTCCAGCCGTGCAAGAGACATCCCAGTCTACGATGCTTCAGGCGTGCCAATCCCAAGCCCGCCGCCTCTGCGCTCCTCCGAGTTTCCCGACGGCTTGCCAAATCTTCAGGGTTCAGATAAGCAACGGGTTGAGGCCGCCAATGTCTTGTATGCCTTCTTGGCCAAGGTTGCTCTGGAATGCCACCGTCGGGATGTGCTCTTCGTGTGCGAAAATCCGCACCGGTCGTGGTTCTGGGCCACCACGCCTTTCCAAGCCATAGCGCACCTGTGCCCTTTCCGCACCTCCTTCGACCACTGTATGTTCGGCGGCTCCCGCCCGAAACGGACGACCTTAGCGGCCACCCATGATGTCTTCTCGTCGCTGCAGCGCTCTTGCCCAGGCCAGTCTCCGGAACATCACCATGAGCCCTGGGGCCTCACTCCCAACGGCTTCGCAACCAAAGCCGAGACAGCTTACCCGCCGCCTCTGGCGGCCGCCATCGCCCATTGTGTTGCAACTCATTTGGTGCATACTGGCTGGCAGCCATCCCAAGCCTTACCCAAGCCGGCTAGTTTGCTGTCTGCTTGCCGCGCCGCGTCTGGACCTCAGCCTGCTGCGGCTAAGTTTCCCGCTCTCGTGCCAGAGCATTGCACTGTACTGCTGGTTCGTGGCCCGAAGACGGCCCTCGATGCTGCTCCGTGCGCCCCCATGGGCCGCCTAGCAAAACCATGGGATCTGCCCGAGGCCTGTTCTGCTTCTGTGCGCCGCATTCCCGCCAATGCGCAACTTCTTCGAACTGTACCACTTTCGGTTAAAGAGGGGGTCAGCGCTTCGAGGGTCAACGATTCTGCTGTGAATCTGAACTCTACTGAGCCTACTCTTGAACAGGCGTGGGGTGTGCCCTATTTCCCCGAGGCTTTTGTTCAGGCCGCATGCAAAGCGGGACACCCTAAACTGCTGAGGATTCCTCTGCCGCGGGCGCTTCAGGAGGCTGTGGAAATCAACCGATCGTTGTCTTCTAAAGAATTACTTGAGTTCAGGGAAAGGTGGTTTGAGAAGTGGGAAGCCAGGGCAGCAGCCTTGGAGGAGAGTGAGGAGGCACTCAAAGCCGAGATGCCAGACCACCTAAGAGCCATCTTAGGGTCTAAGAAAATCCTCTTGTGGAAAGAGCTTCTGCAGAACATCGGCTATGAGGACATGGAAGTGGTCGAAGAAATGACCAACGGCACAGACTTGGTGGGTCAGGTGCCACTTACAGGATTGTTTCCCCAAGTGTTCAAGCCTGCCACGGCATCACCGCAAGAGGTCCACCGCAAAGCATCGCAATCCAGGAAGCACGTCTTGGAGTCGGTGCGGTCCCAAGGCGAGCTAGACCGGGAGGTGAAACGCAAAACTGCCGAAGAGCATGACAAGGGTTGGTTAGAAGGGCCGATCAATCCTAGCGACTTGGAGGATGAGGCCTTAGTCAGTAGAAGGTTTGGGTTATCGCAAGGTTCCGGCGATTCTCAAAAGGTGCGACTCATAGATGACTTGTCTGGGAGCTCCGTGAATGCAGCCGTGCAGGCGTGCGAATCGCCGCAACCGCACACGACAGACGTGCTGGCATGCTTGATGCTGCAATGTTTGGAATCCTTCCCTAGGGATAACCTTAAAGGCCGAAGTTATGACCTTAAGTCCGCTTACCGCCAGCTTGGCCTAAGTAAGGATGCCCTAAAGGATGCATACGTAGCTTTCCATGATGAGCAGTCAGGTCGACCTTCAGTGCATCGCCTTAAAGCTTTACCCTTCGGAGCGGTGAGAAGCGTGCACTCCTTTCTCAGGACCGTGCATTCAGTCTGGACGCTCGGATGCCACCTGGGCTTCTTATGGACGTGCTACTTTGACGACTTCCCCACGCTAGCAAGACAATCGGATTGCGCCTTCACTGCCGATCTAACAAACATTTCGCTTAGGAGTGTGTTGCCCTATAATCCTGTAGATGAGCTGTTTGCCACATGATTTTGTATAGTATGGAACAAATGTTCCACTGTGGTGTTTAGGCTCAAGGGACGCACCCAAGACAGCCGTGCGCCCGAGGAAAAGTGAAGTGCGAATATCTGTGTGAAGGGAAAGGGTCCGGAACGTACCCGTAAAGCGTTTTATGGTAGCGGAGCTGAAGGCCAGGACCTTCGGCTGAAGAAGAGCCCAATACAAGGAGAAACGAGCCTTGGGCCCCAGTGTCACGGAAAGTGAAAGAAAGGAAAGTTGAATGGCCACGCCAAGTCCAGCTGGAGACGCGGATTTGCCTGTGTCCCCTGGTCACGGTGGTCAAGGAGGAGATACACCAAGTGATACGCCAATGGCGATGCCTGCACCAGACGGAGTTGCAGGAGGATCCCTTCAGGCCCTGATAGGGAACCTGTCGGCAGCAGCGCAAGCTTTGGCAAGTGCTGCAGGTACAGGAAGTACCAGAAGTTACGACTCTGCAGCTAAGCTGGTGAAGAGTCCGGATGTGTTCGCTCCAAAGAATTTGGAGGAGGAAGTTTCACAGTGGCCAGATTGGAGTTTCAGTTTCAAAGTGTTTGTGGGATTCATTGATCCCACTTATGCAGAAGAGTTGAAGAAAGTGGAGCTGGCACCACCAAATCCAGCAGATTATACAGTTGGTGAAAGAGAGCGAAGTACAAAGCTGTATGCGATTTTGGCCTCGTATCTTAGGAACAGGCCATTGAAGTTATTGAAGTCAGAAGGAAGTCCAGATGGATATTCTGTCTGGAGGAGACTGTTTGAAGAGTTGGAGCCGTCAAGCCGAACAAGAGGGCTGGCAATGGCTCAAGCTCTAGTGAGCTTTCCCCAGATGACGAAGGGGACTTCTATCTTAGACTATCTGCTTACCTACGAAAAGCTGGTTGCGGAATACGAAAAACTGTCCGAAGGAAAACCCTACGATGAGAATTTGAAAATCGGAACAGTACTCAAAGGTTTGCCAAATGAGTTAAGGAAGCATATCCTGATAGGATTGACCCCTACGACGAAGTACGCCGACATCAGGAAAAAGTTGCTTGAGTATGAAAGGAGTACCCAATCGTGGAATGCGGAGAACATTTTGCAGTCTTTCAACATGGAAAGCGCAACAAAGAATACACCCTACAATGGGCCACAACCAATGGATGTTGATCGAGTGAAAGGAAAAGGAAAAGACAAAGGGAAAGGATACGACAACAAAGGAAAAGGAGGAAAAGGAAAAGGATACGACAACAAAGGAAAAGGAGGAAAAGGAAAAGGATACAACAACAAAGGAAAAGGAAAAGGATACGACAACAAAGGAAAAGGAAAAGGTGGTTATAGAAATGCACGAGCAGTGGACGCTGGTGGCTACGGGAAAGGGAAGTTCACAGGAGAGTGCCACATATGCGGAAAGACAGGACACAAAGCAGCTGATTGCTGGCAGAATCAAGGAAAAGGAAAAGGAGGTAAAGGCAAAGTGAGACAGGTAGAAGAGGAAGGAACCCATCAAGGAGATCACGAGAAGAGTTCCTCTACTCTAGCAATGCCCCTCCTGCGAAGAATGAGACTGGTCAAGTGAGGCAGATCACAGCTGAAGCAGCGCGCCAAGCAAGAAGAGTAGAGATGACACAAGAGTGGAACGATGAGGATGAAGAGCTCAACTTTGTGAGATTGTGTCAGGAGTTTGAGGGTTTGGTTCAAGGAGAGCTGAGAAGAGTTGAGGAGTTTGATATCTCTTCGAGCGATGAAGTGGAAGAGATCGAGGAAGAACCGACTGATGGTTTGATGGAGTGGTACCAAGGATGGTGGTTCTTGGAAACAGAAGTTGAAAGAAGTGTGAGAATGGTTTCTGAAGGAGATGATGTGAGAAGAGCAGCAAGAGAAGTGGATGCATGTGAGGTAGTGCTCGACAGTGGAGCTGACTGCCATGTGTTGCCTATGGATTGGGCGGAAGAAGTCGGAGAAACTTCGAACTTTGAGTATCATTTGAAAGATGCGCAAGGGAAAGTGATCCCAACGTTGCCTGTGAGGCAGAATGTGACGTTTGTTTTCACGAAGGAGTCTGGAAAGAAGTTGAAGATCACTGACAGTGCTGTTTGCGGCAATGTCACCCAACCTTTGTTTGCGGTAGGAAAGATGTGGAAGCTAGGTTGGGGTACGGTGAATGAAGATGGAAGATTGTGGTTGAAGAAAGGAAGTGTTCGGATACCGATATACTTCAAAAGGAATTCCTCAATGGCGAGGATGTGTATACGGAGACTTGAAGGAGAAGAGATGACGGTACAGCCTGTGAGGCTGGAGCGAGAACTGAAGAATGAGTTGAAGAGCAAAGAAGATGAAGATGGGTGGTTTGTGCTAAATGACGGCACGCCTGCAAGGTTTGATTGGTTTATGGGGAAGACGTTTGACCCAACGGGTCAGTTCCCTAATAGACTCTATGAGGGCGCAGGAGATGAAGGCGATTATTTTCCTTATAGGACAACCTTGCTAGGAAAGATGAAAAGAAGTGGAGAAAGAGTGTTGAATGAAGTGGATTGGAAGAGTATGGATTTCTTTGAGTGTACGGAGATCTGGAAGGATCGTGAAAGAGTGCAACTTGGGGCAAGTCCCCAAGCAAGGTTTGAGGTGATGGTCACCTTGTTGGAAAAAGGATTGAAGGAACCGAGCGACTATGGGTTGCTCACGAATTTGGAAGAGCTTGAAAGAGAACTGGCGCAAGAAGGAGTGCCAATGGAGGTCACAGGTACCTCCTCAAGTTCAAAAGACAAAAAGGAAAGTGAAAAAGAGGAACCGAAGAGAGGAGTTCCAGTGATTGGTGAAGATGAGGAAGAAGTGATGGTGATTGGACCAATGAAGTTGACACGCCAGAGTGAGTTGAAGGAGATGAAAGCGGCGTGCAAGTATCTGCATATCTCGAAGAATGGATCGAAAGAGATTTTGTGGAAAAGATTGAAGAAAGAGGTTGCGCTGAGTAAAGTGAAAGCGCCGCAAGCCCAAATCTCTGAGGATATCAGAAAGGAGTTTGAGAGAGAACCAATTCCAGAGGCTCTGCCTGCTTTGCCGAGCCCGGAAGAGATTGAAGCGCATGAGTTGACGCATTTGCCGAGAGCACCCTGGTGTGAAGCATGCCAGGCAGCAAAGAGCAGAGAAGACAACTTTGAAGAGACGAAAGAGAAAGCGCAACGGCCCGTGTTTAGCTTGGACTTTATGTTCACAGGAACACAAGGAGATGAGAAGGAGAGAGATCCGCTTGCTATTCAGCTTGCGGGTGTTGACAACGACACGAAGTTCCTGATAGCTATTGCGGTGCCAACGAAAGGAGGAGATGCGGTGATAAACCACGCAGTGAGTGAAGTGGTAAGAGTGTTAGCCCTTTTGGGTTACGCTGAAGTGGTGATTAGAACGGATACCGAGCCAGTGATGATTGCCATCAGGAGAGGAGTTCAAGTGGCAAGAACAAGACAAGGTTTGAAGACGGAGTTGCAAGATGCCACGCCTGATGAGCATCAAGGGTTGCCTGTGGAAAGGTATATCCAAACTGTGAGGAACCTTGCAAAGACGTTGTTGGCGACGGTTGAGCAACGAAGTGGAACGGCCATCGGATCTGATGTCCCGCTTTATAGCTGGGCGTACAGACATGCAGCATGGCTGCACAACAGGTTTCATGTTGGAAGAGATGGCAGAACTGCGTTTGAAGCGACAGTGGACCGAACGTACAAAGGGAAGCTGGCCCCGTTCGGGTCAGCAGTGTTTGGAAAAGCAGTGCCAAAGACCAAGGAGAAAGGAGAACCTTGGGAGAAAGGAGTCTTTCTTGGAAAGGACTACGCGAGCAATCTGAACTTGATTGGCACAGGTAGAGGAGTGATCAAAGCGAGGACAATGAGAAGATGTGCTGAGGCATATCAGCCGGAGCTTTTGCAACTTTCGGTTGGAGCTCCATGGGATCATCAGCTGAAGGCTTTGAGGTTTAAGAAGAAGAGAATTGTGCCTATTGATGATGGGCCAGGACTGCCAAGATTGGCGGTGGAAGCTGACAAAAGAGCAGAAGAAGAAAAGAGAAGCGAGCCTTCGCCGCCGAGCGACCGCCAAGGAAGCTCAAGTTCTTCTAGCAAGAGTTCGTCGCTATCTGGAGCAACGCCAGAAGCAATGGACGACGAGAGCGATGACGATGACGATGATCCAGGAGAGGTGAGAACAAAGAGAAAAGCGGAAGATGAATTGGTGCCCGATGAAATGACGTTGGAAGAGTTTCAAAGAGAAGTTGCAAAGAGGAATGCAGAAGAAGAAGGAGAAGGGTCACCAAAGAAAGAACCAAGAGTAGACGAAGGAACTGGAGAGGTAGAAGAAAGAGTTGAAAAGGTGCCGAGACTTGGAGACGAAGCACGAGGAAGCGCGGCACGAGTGGAATACCACATTCGGAGATTCGCCAAGAGCGAAGATCCCGAAGAGCATGGAGATGAGTATGTTGATCTCGACGAGACACAGTTGTTTCTGGAAGAAAGTCGAGAGTTCCAGAGCAAGTGGAACGAGAAGGTGTGTGAGACAGAAGAGGACCTAACGGTTACTTGGTCTCATGAGTATGATGATGGGCCACCAAAGTTGGAAGATGAAGATTTGGAAAAGGTGGACCTGAAAGCAGAGAGAACAGAAATCGAGAGACTATTGGAGATGAAAGTTCTCAAAGAAGTGGAACTGGATGAGAATGGAGAGTTGAAGAAAGGACCGAATGGAGAAGAACCAAAGAGACTCAGTACAAAGTACGTGTTGGATTGGAGGCATAGGGACCTCCAATGGAAGAGGCGAGCCCGCCTAGTGGCGCGGGAGTACAAGTGGCTGACGGACTACGATCTCTCAGCGCTATACTCACCAACGAGTATTGGTTCGAGCATCAAGCTGTTATCAGCTTTGTGTGCGAGTTCAAGAGACTACGAGATGATCTCGATAGACATTTCGGACGCGTACCTTCAGGTGCCACAGAAGGAGTACACGGTTGTGAGTTTAGGAGGAAAGTGGTACCAGCTGCAGTACACCCTGCCGGGACAACGAACAGGAAGCAGTGATTGGTTTGAGCACTACGAGAAATCCTGGAGAAAGAGAAGATGGTTTCCGATGTGGGGTTACCAAGTTTCTTCTACAAGTTTTCAGAGAACCCAGGAGAAGGTGGAACGCTGATGAGTACACATGTGGATGATTTGGAAGTGTTTGGGAAACCAAAGGAGAACCAAGCGGTGGTTGATCTGCTGTTGAAGCACAAGTTGAAGATAAAACTGGAAGGACCAGTGAAGGTTGGAGAAGGAAAGTGTACTTTCTTGAAGAGGACGTTCTTAGGAACGAAAGAAGGAATAGAGATCAGGATGGACGGCAAGTATCTTGAGAAGTTGGAAGAGATTTTAGGTTTGGGAAAAGCCCTGCCGAAGAAGTTGCCGTTTCCAATGGATTACGGAAGATCGTTGAAGGACGATACGCCCTTGGATGCAGATGAACATCATCTGTATAGATCCTGTGTAGGAATCCTACTGTATATGACACCGGAGAGACCTGATTTGGGATTCGCTACGAAGTGGTTGTCTGGGAAGTTGGCAGCGCCAACGCGAGGAGACTTAGCAGTGCTTAGGCACGTGGCAAAGTATGTAAAAGCGACAGCCCACTACGTGATAGAACACAAAGAGGCATATCCTGGAAAGAGTTTTCTAGATCCAAGTGATAAGAGAACTGAGAATGCCTACAAAGATGTTTTTACGGCAAAGAGTTTGATCGAGGTAGTGACCGACGCCGACTGGGCGACCGATCGTGAGAATAGGCAGTCAACGAGCTGCGTGTTGATTTTCGTGAACAGTAACATCGTTTACTTTCACGCGAGAAAGCAAAAAGCGACGGCTTTGAGCAGCTGCGAAAGCGAACTGGTGGCAGCTGTTGGAGGTTTGAGTGAAGGAGTTTTTCTACAGAACCTGCTGCACAGAGTTCTAGGGATTAGGCCGGAGATGGTGATTAGGATGGATTCTAGCAGTGCTAGGTCTATTCTCATGAAGAAAGGCCTAGGAAGAACGAGGCACATTGATGCAGGACTGCTTTGGGTTCAAAGGCTTACTTCTGTAGGTCTTCAAGTGAAAGCGATAGCTGGAAAGGAGAACCCTGCAGATGTAGGAACAAAGGCTTTGTCGAGGAACGCTGTTGTGAAGTGTTTGGAGAGAATCGGTGTGAAAACTGGGGAAGAGAGTGAAGAGGTCAGGATAGCAAGTGACTTCAAGATCCCTACGAAGTATCTGAGAAGACTTGTGATGATGATGATGGTCCAGCAGTGTGATGGACTAAGAGAGCAAAGCAGTAGAAGCAGTGAAGGTGGAAACCTTGGTTTGGTGATGATGGTGATGATGATGACATTGGTTGTTATCATGGCTTGCAACGGTAGCTTGTGGAAGAGTCTGGTTGGAAGTGTTGAATGCATGTTTTGTTCCGCCGCTGCCGTTTTTGACTCAAGGAAGAAAGTGAAAAGAGAGGAAGTGAAAAGAAAAGAAGTGAGGAGAAAAGAAGTAGAAGAAAAAGAAGAAGTGAAAAAGATGGCCGACGACGCGGCCCTCAAGACAATGATCAGTGACGAATGCCGCAGCATAGAGTCCGTAACCCTCTGCGAAAGAGAGCTCAAAAAGGAGCGAGAGAGGAGATTAACCCTGGATGCCCTATGGCCCGAAGTGCAACGCCTCAACCAAAAGTATGAGCCTAAAGAGGCGGCCCCGTCTGAAGCTGCAAAGACGGAGGTTAAAGTGCCTGAAGAGTTCAAGAAAACAGCCGAGGAATTGGCTGGAGAGGCACAGGGAAGCAAAGGGAGTGCCGAAGGAAGCCAGGCACAGGTTATGGAAGATAGAGTGAGCGAACTGAGGCAGAAAGCCTTGGATGCTTCCGAGAGGCGAAGGGGCCAGAAAGAAAGGGCAAACGAAGCCGCAGAGAAGGCGAAGGAAACAAAAGAAGAAGAAGAGAAAAAGAAAGAGAAAGAAGAGGAGGAGCAAGAAGCCTCCGAAAGCGAGGAGAAAGTGAGTTCGGAGAAAGAAGAGGAAGAGCAGAGCTCCGAAAAAGAGGAAGAGAAAAAGAGAGGCGAAAAGAGAAAGAAAGAGTCTGAGTCAAGTGATGATGAATACAAAGAGATCATGGACAAGATGGCAAAGAAGTCAGTTCTGGAAGAGGAGAAGAAAGTGCAGGACCTGCTTGGGCAGATGCGAGTTCTGCAGGAGAAAGTGGACGAAAAGAGAAAGAAATTCACGATTTATAGTGACTTGTATACTTACAAGCAAAAGCAGAAGAAGATCAAGGAGGAAGAAAGAGACAGGTTGATTGCAAAAGAGATAGAGGTAAAGGAAGAGCTGAAGCGGGTAGCGGACGAAGCGTTCGTTGCCAAAGAGTCCATAGAGAAACAACTGGACAAGCTGAGAGCCGAAGAGGAGGAACAGGAAAATGAGGCTACATTGATAATGGACGCAGAGTCCGCCCTGCAAAAAGAGATGGACCAATTGAGGCCGAAACTCCATACTGCACTGGAGGAGTTGAAGGCAAAAAGGAAGGAACTGCAGGTTCCAGCGGGTGGACTGCTTCAGGGCGAAGCTGAGCAAAAGCTGAAAGAGATGGAGAGCAAGAGGATCAAAGAGATTAAAGAGCTCCAAGAAACGAAAGAAAAGGAGATCAAAGAGGAGATAGACAAAAAGGATGAAGAGATCAAGGAGCTAAAAGAGGCAAAGGACAAAGAGATTGGAGAATTGAATGAAGAAGTGAGAAAGCTGAAAAAGCGCAAAAGCAGTGCTGGGTCGACGCAAGGCCCACCGAATGAGGATGCAGAGAAGATGAAAGAGGAGCGCAAGAAAATGCGCAAGACTATCAAGGAGCTTGGAAAGAACAACAAGGCCCTCGAAGATGAGCTCCAGGTGCTTAAAGAGGAAAGCCGGATCAACGAAGATCCTGATGCGCAAAGCCAGGCAATGGTTTGCGCGGTATGTTCGCGTTTCGGACATGGTTCCGAAACGTGTTGGGATGCCGATTACAATTATACTGCCTCAGGGCAGTATGCCCCAAAGATGCAAAGGGAAGAGATGAGTAAGGAACAGTTCCAATCCTGGTACAAGAAAAACGAATTGATAATTCGAAGAGCATACGCGAACAGGTTGGAGACAAACAAGAAAAAGTACCGCACAGACAATGCGGAGAAGGGCAAAGGAAAGAAAGCCCAGCAAAAGAACAGCTAAAGGAGAAAAGGAGAGAAGAGAAGAAAGAAAGACCAAACCGGAGGTCTATAAAGAAAAAGGGAATCTGAAGGCTGAAAAGCCCAGAGGGGGAACTTCGTTCCCAAACGAGGAAAGAGTTTTCTGAAAGTTGTACGACAACTGCACCACGAGAAGCCGAAGAGTTTCTTCACGAGGAGAGTTTAAAGAGTTTGAAGAGTTTGTGGCTTTGGGCCACCACGAGTTCTTTTGAGGCTGAAAGGCCAAAGAGGTGAACGAGTTTGAGAGCGGCCAGTAGGAGTAGCTCTGTTTCACTCGTCTCACACCACGACAAAAAGCGAGTACACAACGAGTGTTTCAAAAAGGAGGAAAGTGCGACTGTTTTGGGTTCGTTGCACCTCTAGGAGAGAAAAGGCAAAAGAGGATGCACGAAGAGGGGGTAACAAACATTTCGCTTAGGAGTGTGTTGCCCTATAATCCTGTAGATGAGCTGTTTGCCACATGATTTTGTATAGTATGGAACAAATGTTCCACTGTGGTGTTTAGGCTCAAGGGACGCACCCAAGACAGCCGTGCGCCCGAGGAAAAGTGAAGTGCGAATATCTGTGTGAAGTGAAAGGGTCCGGAACGTACCCGTAAAGCGTTTTACGATCACATTCCCCGCTTCTTTAGACTCTTAGGGTGGCAGTTCGCAGAGGAGGGGAAGAAGGCACAGGAGTTTGGCAGCACGTTCGAATCATTAGGGGTGAGGTTTAACTTGGAACATTTCAGCAGCGGGCGTGTGGAGGTTGGGAACACTGATTGCAGGGTGCAAGAACTCCTGACTGCACTCACCAATGCAGTTGAAAGCAAGGAGCTGCGCAACAAAGATGCACAGCGGCTCAGGGGTCGGCTACAATTTGCCGACGGCCAAGTTTTTGGCCGCGCCAGCAAGCTCTGCCTCAAAGAGTTGGATGCACATATCGCGTTGGGCCAAGCGGAACTTGGACAGGACGCTCTTGTTGCCTTGAATCGATATGCTCTGCTTCTCAGGGACTCAAAGCCACGTGTGCTGGCGAGGCCAGCCCACACCCCGCGATACATCTTCACCGACGCCGCCTACGAGGCAGGCGCTCAGGGCCCCAAGTGCGGCATAGGCGGCGTGCTTTATGATCATGAGGGCGAGATGCTGAGTTTCTTCTCGTTTGAATTGGACCGGAAACAAATGGAGAAGCTTGGCAGCGCCACGAAGAAAACCATCATCTTCGAGGCGGAACTTGTAGCATACATTGCTGCAATAGTGCTTTGGCGCAAGCGCATCATGCATCATGCATTAGTTGCCTACGTGGATAACAATAGCGCTCGAGACGTGTGCATTTCGGGGAGGGCAAGAAACGACACAGGCAAGATGCTCATCGAGTTACTCCTCTCGGTGGAAGACATGGCAGGGCTAAACACTTGGATATCCCGTGTTCCGAGTCCTTCGAATCCCTCTGACATTTTGTCTAGAAAGCTAGTTAAAGTCTTGAAGGGAAAGGCAGGGATTATCAAGGCGACTCCGGTTGCAAAAACGCTTGATGACATTCTTGCATAGGACCGCGGTTAATTAGGGGTGATTATGCCTGCCGTAGCTTGTGTGCGTGTGGACTGCTGAGTCCCCGATGCCCAACCTCGCTTGCACATACGACATGTCTCAATCGCAGCCGCGGTTGAGCATGTCGGTACCGGAATCTTGCCCGATGTCACCAGTGAAAATGAAGACAGTGCGAGTGTGGCTTCCTGAAGGAATTTATGCAATACATATATGTATATCGGTTCGCTGCAAATAGATTCACGAATCATTTTATTTTAGCGCTGCCGTTTCTGCTCAATCGGAAGAACAACTGAGTAAATTAAGCTAGCGGTCAACGGGTTGATAGCGCTTTAATTTTCGTGGTTGTTTTGTAAAACTAGGTTAGTTTTACTTCTTCCGATTGAGTTGGAAAGAAAATTTGCAAAGTGATTTTCTCTTGCAAGCTTGAACACTTCTTGTGTGCAGCCGAGCATGTGATCACTTGTGTACACCGCCGCGAGGACATGCTCAAGGGAGCAAGTGAAAACAGCATGCAACATGGGCATGGGCAGAAATTTTTGTCCCGCCCGCCCGCCCAGTGATAATGACGCAAACCCTTGTTACACTGCTTCTTGGGCCGCTGGTTGTCTCCAGCTTGTCGACTTGAGAATCTGCCCTTGCTTGATTCCTCTTGCCTTGGGCCTCTCAGGCTGTGTCTCCATAGCAATGCTCCACCGTGGGCATCTGGACTGTCTAGTCCCTTGAGGGGTGAATTTGCCTGCCGTAGCTTGTGTGCGTGTGGACTGCTGAGTCCCCGATGGTTGAGCATGGGGTGATTATGCCTGCCGTAGCTTGTGTGCGTGTGGACTGCTGAGTCCCCGATGCCCAACCTCGCTTGCACATACGACATGTCTCAATCGCAGCCGCGGTTGAGCATGTCGGTACCGGAATCTTGCCCGATGTCACCAGTGAAAATGAAGACAGTGCGAGTGTGGCTTCCTGAAGGAATTTATGCAATACATATATGTATATCGGTTCGCTGCAAATAGATTCACGAATCATTTTATTTTAGCGCTGCCGTTTCTGCTCAATCGGAAGAACAACCGAGTAAATTAAGGTGACTCGGCTGCAAGTCCCAGTGCCAGCTTATCGCCAACCAATTAAGGAGAATCGAGGTGACTCGGCTGCAAGTCCCAGTGCCAGCTTATCGCCAACCAATTAAGGAGCATCCGGATGACTCGGCTGCAAGTCTCAGCTGGAAAGCTCATCGCCAACCAAGTAAGGAGAATGCATGACGCAGCAACCTTTCTGCTCACGACAAGCGCACCTATAGCCCGGCATCGCCCCACGATCTCGCTTCGTCGCGCATACATCGCCAGGAGCTTGGATCTCGTGGTACGGCATCGGAACCGAGCCTCAACACGCATTCCCTAGCTCGCCAGATGGGCAACTTCGCATCGATCGACTGCGAAGACCAGACCGGCACGCCATTCAAGTGCAGGCCGGCAGTAGATGCACCGAGCAAACATGAGCCCGAAACATGTGCCATAGCCCGGGAGGTCAGACGGGAGTTGGTGGTGGTGGCACAGCGGCCACTGGTACACCTACGTCGCCGAGCCCTGACGGCAAGAAGGTCGTGATACAACCGCACAGACGCACACAGAGAAAGAAGTCACTGCTTTCATCCCTCCTCTACAGGAGGAGACCTGCCATGGCGCCGCCCAATTGGGTTGGTGCCGATGGTCACCGGGTCTTGGTGGCTTGGACTTCAACGTCCCGAGCTGAGAACCAGTGCCGTATCAGCACAACTACAACGCGCTGCCCGCTCGAACACACGGCGTACCAAGGATTTTTGGCCCGACTATCGCTACCAGTGAAGTCGATGCTTGGATCCCAAACCCAGCCTCCACCAAAGAAAGCAAGACACCGACAGAACTCATACAAGCTCCGCGCCCTAACGCCCATGTGCCCCTGTGCCCGCCGAGGACCAACCGCTGCGGGCGTCGCGCGGACAGATTTCTTCTCCGCCCTGGCGGATCGATAAAAGGGGGAAGCAGGACAGCACAGAAGACCGAGCAATGCGAGTGCGTGCAGGGGCAAGATACGAGGGTCCAGAGGCCCCGAACCACATAAAGCAGAGCTCAACAGACGTTGTCGCTTGCCACAGCCTTTTGCTCAAGAGATTTTGTTCAAGAAATCATGGTGCTTGGCCGAGCAGAGGCCGGAAAGGGAGAAGTTGTAGTGTAGTTGCGAGACTGATCGTGACATTTACCCCCGATTGCCCGAATCAGAGCGGCTCGGTGCTCCAGGCAGAGTGGCCGCACTTCGTCTTCACCTGCCACTTCACCTGGGAGGCCGGCTGCGTTGTGGCCTTCCGGTACCTGAGCGGTACGCTTCTCGGCGTTGGTCGCTGGAAGGCTCCGACCTCGGGCACGAAGATTGCGCGAATGCCTGTCCATCATGCGCGAACCACAGCTAGCTTTACACAGGAACTCGACGACGTGTGCGGCGGCGACCTTAAACTGGAAGCAGAGAGCATCCTCCGACGACGAGAACTCGCACCGGACTCGTGTTTCAACATCACGCTCCTGCACAACCGCACGATCGTCACGGACAAGGTCAGACTTTCAGGCGCGCACCTATCACACACCGTTCGCCCACAAAAAGCTTCCCGCACAGCAGGCCGCTGTGTTATACGAATTCTAGCCTGCTCGCAGGCCCCGAAGTGTTCCTGAACCGGCCGAAGGCGGTGAGAGCCACGCACAAGATGAGTTTCACAGAATGGCTTTATCGCTGCCAGCTTGCCGAGCTACAGAAGCAAAACATGACACACACCGAGTTCCAGAGAGCAGGACAGTACCAGAGACTAAGGACGTATGCAAGTGCATGCACCCAACATGCCATGAACTCAGCCAAGCCAGACAAACCCGGATAAGCACTCGGCTCAAGCCACTAGAAAAGAAGCTAGCAGCCGTTCCCATCCACTCGACAAGGCGACGGCCTACAGTAAAGGCGCCAAGCGAGCAGCCCCGGGTACAGGACGAAGAGACGGCAATGTTAAGCCCCGTCCCTAGATTATTGGACCACAAGCATGGGCCATCGATTCACACACGCAAAAGGCAACAGCCGTGACAGCATCGCGGAGCTGGTGCAGCGGTTTTGCGACCTGCCTGGGTGCACCAAGACCAAGGCCGGGGCGCTCGAGGCAGCATGCATGGCAATGAGTGGAAAGCGCGGTCGGGCAGTTGAAGCACCATCTCGGCAGCGATGGGCCGTCAGACCAGTTGGCGCTGGCAAATCACCCGCTGCGGATGGAGGCGGGCCCCGTCACGAATCAGGAACCTTTACATAAACGCAAGCTGCTTCAGGCCCGAGAACTGGCGGATCGCGTTGCCCGGCGAATCTTGGAGGCCCGGCCCGCGAAAGCAAGAACAGTAGAACGGCAACCCCCGCATTGCCCAGGAGTTTACGATGGAGGACACAAGGGTACGTTGCCGAGCCCTCCTGTTCGAGGTAATGCACTTCCTCCGAGTTGCGACCCCAGCAAGCAAAGCATCCACACCAGTTAGGCAAGGATACGGTATACGCGAGCCGAGGTGCCGCCGCTTCCACCGGACATCGCGAACCAATTGCAGTTCGCGATGAGCAAGCAGGCACGTCAGCCGCAGGTCCCAGAAAATCAAGTTCACGCCGCTGTCGCCTGCCAGATGGAAGCAAAGACAGCACCGTGGGCTGCGGATGTTCCCCTTCCGTGGAGACTCATCGCGCCTCGCCCTCGGCGCCATGCAGACATCCCCTTCCCTCCGAACGCAGCATAGAGCACGCTCCCCCCCTTCCCCTTCCCTCCCCACGACAGGGTGGACATCTGGCCGGAATACCACTACTATCACCAATGAGTTCGCTGCTGGCAGCCCAGCTCCAGCTTCCACAGAGCACAGCAAGGCACCAACGATCCCCATGAGGGCTCCGAGCTCGGAAGCCAGTGTGCCTGAAGCTCCGCTGAGGTCCAGCTGCTGCCAGTACAAAGAACTTCCGATTTTGCTCAAGAACTCTGGGCACTACGTGAGCTAGCTGAACCAACTAGAATAGGACCGGTGCTGCTCGCGCGCTAATCGGAGGAAAAGGAAGCCAGTGAACGTTGTCTGGAGTGGTGCCTTCTTCACTGTTTCAGCCTGGGGTAGAAGACGACGGAGGCGGGGACGAGGCCGGAGCCCTTATCCTCAACAGGTGCATGGTTTCAACCTGGAAAGAAGACGAAAGAAGGGGCAAGGCCGGAGAGCTTATCCTCAACCAAGATGGGTTCCTAGGTGCGTGGTCCCAAGTGCGTGGTCCCAACCTGGGAAGAAGACGGAGGCCGGGTCAAGGCCGGAGGGCTTACCCTCAACCAATACGCGGTCCCGGCTGCGTGGTCCCCGCCCAGCGCTGCACGGTCTCAACCTTACGAAGTCGGAGACCGGGACAGGACCGGAGAACACACCCTCAACAAATATGGGCCCCAGGTGCGTGCTCCCAAGCGCGAGGCCTGAACCTCACAAAGACGGAGGCCGGGACCAGTATACAGATTAACGTCCTGCACGGAACGCTAAACGTGTATATTCGATGTGTAGGACCTTCGTAGACCTATTTGCCCGCCGACACATGACTACGCAAGAG
This sequence comes from Symbiodinium sp. CCMP2592, assembly GCA_905221615.1. Taxonomy (NCBI): domain Eukaryota; class Dinophyceae; order Suessiales; family Symbiodiniaceae; genus Symbiodinium; species Symbiodinium sp. CCMP2592. Next base: position 62,963 of record CAJNDT010001042.1, read on the forward strand.
CAGTTCATAAATTCATAAATCGTCGTGATCGAGATATCGCACAGTCAGCTACGCACGCATGTTCCTGCCTAGTTGGATCATGGACCGGTGGCTTCAAAAGGAAAGCAACTGAGCCTGTGGCACAGCTGCAACTGGGGCTCAGGCGTGCGGTACCAACCAGTAGTTCCAGCAGCTCGACGCGATGGATACACCAATACTCTTCGGTGCTTTAATCTGCACTTGCCGGGCAGCAGCAAAGAAATGGACACGCCTACCCCACAACCTCAAGCTGGCCATTTCAAAGTTCACGAGAGGTTCGGATTGGGCACTGAGGCTAGGGCACCTAGCGCTGATTGGTGCACTCTCCAGGTACCCGATGTTGGCTTCGAGAATCGCAGATGATTTTGACTTTGGACGGCGACTCCAATACTTCTCAGTCCAAGATCTACAAGGACTCCCGAGAAACACCAAGAAGACTATCCGTCTCTGCATCACGAACCTTTGGGCTTTCGAGAAGAAGAAAATGCAGAAAGAGAAGATGGAGCTCCGGAAGCAGAAGCAAGAGGAACTCCGGAAACAGAAGCATGAAGCAGCAAAGATCGTGGCCGAGCGCGCAGCTGAAGCCCTAACAATGCTCAGGGAACATGTTCGCTGTAAGACACCTAGCTGAAGAGCATTGTTTCACACGTCACGCATCGATGACACGGAAGAAAGGTGAGTTGCGAGAATACGTAGATCGTCTTACGTCCTGTCCGGTGACCTTATCTGCAACCAGAATGGGACTGCAAGGCCTGCCAGCTCAATCAGTGCGCTGCTTCACCGCCTCCGACCAGCCGACAGTTCTCGATCGAGGCAAGGAGGCAAGGTGAACTCATTCAACGTATTCATCCACCCTTCAACCTCGAGCAATACGGTGCCCCAGGTGTATGGTCTCAACCTCGAGAAAACGGAGTCCGGGAAACCGGAGGACTTATCCTCGACCAACATGGGGTCCCAGTCCAGGACGAGGCCGGAGGGCTTATTCATACGAGGCCCGGGCGCGTGGTCCCCGCCCAGGTGCATGGTCTCGACCTTACGAAGTCGGAGGCAAGGACAAGGCCGGAGCGCTTATCTTCAACCAATATGGCGTCCGAGAGGTGTGGTCTCAACCTCAGGAAAACAGGCCGGGGACGGCGACGGAGGGCTTATCCTCAACCAACATGGGGTCCCAGTCCGGGACGAGGCCGGAGGGCTTATCCTCAACCAATATGGCATATGGGGTCCCGGGTGCGCGGTCCCCGCCCAGGTGCATGGTCTCAACTTTACGAAGTCGGAGGCAAGGACAAGGCCTGAGCGCTTATCCTCAACCCCTATGGGGTCCGAGGAGTGTGGTCTTAACCTCAAGAAAGCACGCCGCGGACGACGACGGAGGCTTATCCTCAACCAACATGGGGTCCCAGTCCGGGACGAGGCTGGAGGGCATATCCTCAACCCAAATAATCTCCCAGTCCGGGACGAGAGGGCTTATCCTCAACCAATATGGGGTCCCAGGTGCGTGGCCTCAAAGCCGAAGGAGCAGAGTCTGGGACAAGGCCGGGGGCTTATCCTCGACAATTATAGGGTGTCAGTCCGGGACAAGGCCGGAGGGCTTGTCCTCAACCAATGTGGGGTCCCAGGCGTGTGGTTTCAAAGCTGGAAGAGACGGAGTCCGGGACAAGGCCGGAGGGCTTATCCTTAACCAATATGGGGTCCCAGTCACGGGGCCAGCAGCCTTATCCCCGACCAATATGGGGTGCCAGATGCGCAGTCCCCGCCCAGGTGCATAGTCTCTGCCTTACGAAGTCGCAGCCAATGACGAGGCCGGTGCGCTTATCCTCGACCAGTGTAGAGGCCCAGGCACGCGGTCCCCGCCCGGGTGCGTAATCTCAACCTTCCGAAGTCCGAGGCAAGGACAAGGCCGGAGCGCGTATCCTCAACCAATATGGGGTCCCAGGTGCATCTGAAGGATGAAGACGGTCGGCGTTTGGGCCGGACGAGATGAAAAAAGCAGGATCGGGCATACTAAACTCCCTTCTCATCCGGCAATGGGCTCGAGTCACTTTATCGTAGGCGCAAACGCGGACAGTATGCTTAAGCGGCAGAACACGGCCAGAAGATGAGCTGCCTTCGACGCAGACGACTGTATCTCTAGATTTAATGGTCCGCAGTCATCCCGGCGTTTGATCTCCTGTGTCCGCAGCGCTTACAGGTCTCCAAACTCAAGCACCCCTGCAAAGTTCCGACTCCCCTTGCCGCCTTTCTGCGATGGTCGCCGTCCGCTTTTTGAAATGGACGCTCACCTACGAGCATATATCAGGCGAGATTTTAGTATGGAAGCCAAGTGCACGCAACCCCTCCCCACTTCTGTTCCGGGCAGGCACCGAAGGACGCCGCGGCCTCGGGACAACCTGCGCACTAATGCACGCACTAGAAACAGTAGCCTGCCTGCCAGTCAACCTGAGACCGAGGTGTATGCCGGAAGAAGGAAGTCTTACATTTGTACGCGATCATCGGGCCTTTGACCTCCTGCAGGCTCGATTCAGATGCCGGAAGGAGTGACAAGCAGCCGAATACGCGCAGGCGTGTTGTCTTCACGACGCCAGCACAGCAGACGTCCGATGTACACGGAGGCTGGGCGCTAAAGCAAGTGGCTGGCTTCGGAGTACTCGAAGTGGGCTTCAACTGTCGGGGCTCTCGCGGCCGCAACATCTGGCTGGCACTGGTGGCAGGCCGGATCTACCAGTGTCGCATCGGAAGCACGACATACAAAACGCATGCCCCGACCTTCAGGACCGGACGGCATCTTCTTCGGTGCGCATCAGAACGGATGGGACTACGTGCGAGCAACGAGCGTGTCCGTCGACTGGTACGACATTCCCGTGACCTCGGGCCTCGAATATGGAGCAATGCCGTAGCCAAACGCGTCGGACAAAGCTGATAGCCCGTTGCAAAGAAAGAGTCGTCACTATCACCTGCAGTAGTTCTGCCCGGTACCGACGTTGTCGGAACTGAAATTCCGCCAAACAGATAAGGGATGACAAGAGAAGGCTAATTTAGGCTCAATCAGCGAAGTTGACATAACGCAGTGTTACAGGCTGTTAGTCGCATTCCGCCCGCGCGCCAGGCTCAGCCCAGAACCATGAACAGTAGGCCTCGTCATGGCAAACGCTCCAAGGGCATGGTCCCGCCAGCCCGGGCTACTATCCGTTCGGTAGCAGGCCAACGGAATCGCTGCCACGCGGGAGGGATGCATATGAAAACAACCGAGACAGTCGGTCGGATGGATATCCCACCAGGAGCAGTGGGATGCAAGGACAGCACCGACTCCATTCACCTGGACAAGGCTAGACTGCATAGAGGATAGCGCGGTAACACGACATGGAGAACGTCAAAGGCTTCCGTGCCAAAGCCGACCATGTCACCGAAGGCGAGCATGTGTTTGTTGTATCCAGCTTAGCGAACATGTGCAGGAATACACAAGCCTGCCTACTGCCAGGCTTTCGCACTATGTGCCCTTAGAGCGGCCTGCGAACGGACTGCGATGCCTTGTCAGGTTCTAAGGTGTCACTATAAGAGCTGTGAGCAAGACCGTGTAAAGTGCAAGAGAAGGGGGCACGCTACGCGTCCCTCGACTCTAAGGGGGCACGCTACGCGTCCCTCATCTTTACCTTTCTATGTGACCGCCCACGCAACGTTTGGCTCAAGTCAATGCCCATAGCTAAGTGCTATATGTGTCTTCTATCCTGAGCAATCAGAGCTATCCCGTTGCACAGACGAACCGCCGCCGGCAGTGAGTGCAAAAGGAACGGCCGCCGGTTCTGCCTGCATAGGATTGCACGTGTGGAAGAGAGAGAGAGACAGGGTCCAGTCTGTGGAGAGTGCAAGCCAGCCACACCTACATTCATTACAGCTCTGGTGGGGAGAGCAGCAACCTAGTCGAGATCAATCCCCCACGCAGGTTATCAGCCGTACGCGGCTCTGCCTTTCTACAGCAACGACTACTTGATCTACTACGACCACAATGAACTCGGGATCAAGCCAAGATACGACAATGACTTTCGGTGCCGATGTGGCAGCGCCAGCCGTTGGTGAGTCAACAGCTGATGACACAGTGGTGCAATCCGTTGATAGCTCCACGGAAGATGACAAAGGTCAATCTTCTGCGCTTGCCATTGCAAAGGCAGTTCCCAAGGGGAAAGCAAAGAGTCTACCAAGAGCATCTACGCCTTCGCGTCCGACATCCACAGGTTCGAGGACGGGCAAGGCTCCAGAACGACGGGCCGAAGCGTCTGGTTTTCAGGCACCTCGGACTACGTCCAGGGCCAAGGACAAAGGAGTGAAGACCTTGGAAAAGAAGTCAAGGCCATCATCTTCGAGAAGCTCTTCAGCACGATCGAGGACCTCGGCCACTCGTGGGCGTGACAAGTCCATGACATGGAATCGGATGGTTACCAATCAACCACGCGATGCTGACGATCTGGATATGACTCTGGACACGATTCCTGCACGTGGTGATGCGTCATCCGTGGCCACGCCAGCCATAGCCGATGGTCCGAATGCCTATCAGGAATTGACGATTTCGCAACAGCTCGAGGCATCGAACCTTGCGCAGCAGATGTACTATCGCAGTCAGATGCAAGAGTACGAAGGAGTCGTCCAGACCCTGATGGACAAGATCAAGGAGATGCAACAAGAAGATGAAGGATCTGGAATTCGCATTGAAGAATTGGAACGACAACGTGACCATGCATGCTTAGCCATGAGGCACATCAACAATGTCAATCAGGAGATGAAGCGAGACTATGAAGCAGCTTTGTTTCGCATGGATGAACAGAACTCTGCTCAACAACGTCAAGCACACGCCGTTGCCGAGGAGTTGGCTCAGCAGCTACATGTGTTTCGCACGGAAGCAGCCACCAACTTTGTGCAGTTGGAGGCAAGAGCGCAAGGCGATGGCGAGCTTATGGCACGTGAGTATGAGCGTCTGACTCATGAACTTCATGAACATGCCAGAGAGAACTTGTTCCTCCGGTCGAACACAGCAAGTTCGGAACAAGCTTTACAAGCAATGCAGGAACGATTCCACTTGGTCAAGAATCAGGAGTTGCGGGCCGTGAACGAGATCCAAGGGCTAGCTGGAAACAGCGCAGCCATTGATCAAGAACGACTTCGGCTTCGTGAACGTCTTGGTGAAGAGGAAGAGTACCGCAAAATGGCTGTGAGGAGGATGCAAGATGCAGAGGATCGACTTCATCAGAATGAAGATCATGCAAGGCGAGCATTGCCTACCTTGCACGACGAGCTGAGTGAACTCAGGAAAACGCTCAAAGCACAAGAAGATCTTCAAGCGAGGACACGCAGCGAATTGGAGGCAGCGCGGAACTCCAACTATGGTGGAGCAACACGGCCTTCGAGCATGCCCATGTCTTCGAGGACTACTGAGTCTGGCTGGGAGCACATAGGAAAGGAAGTAGTGCCTGCATTTTCCGTAGGAGGTGAGGTACGATCCCCTGAAATACGGTCCCCAAGTCAAGTTAGTCCAGTCGCCAAAGAGAAGTTCGCATCCTCGGAATCGGACAAGGACAAGATCCTTGCAATGGATGGAATTCCATTTACCGGTGGAAACGTCTTCACTGGCCGCAATCCAACGCCAATTGTGGCGGATGCAATGCCCGAGCACTACGTGCCAGGTATTAGCAATCCAGCACTTGCGCGTTCCACGCCTAGTGCAGCCGCTCTTTTTGGCATACCAAGCGGATCTCATGGGAGAAGTGATGCGGCAGCCGTGCGTGATCGACAGCTACGCGAACTCTTGGAGGATCGCGGGATGTTGGGATCGAAGTCCACAGCATCTGCCAGCTCCTCAAGACCTGTTGGTATCGACGGCATTATCGCATCTACGAAGGGCAACGACCTCATTGGTCCCCCTGTCGCCTATGACGATTCTATCCATGAGGCAAGGAGGCGTCAGATCGAGAAAGAGGTCGCGGAACAGTATGAAGAGAAGATTGCTGATCTGCGAAGCGAAGTACTCAAGGCCCAGAAAGCCGAACAACGTCTCAGAGCTGATCGTGATGAGTGGAGATTATTCGCTGAAACGATCCAGGAAAACCATGGAGACGATGACGGTGATGAAGTTGGCGACGAGAACGGAGAGGACGAGCATGATGAAGGAACCGGCACGGGGTATGATCCTCCAGATCCGCCTGATGATGACGATGATGATAAGAAGAAAGGTGGAGGGGGCAAACCTGAATCGGATCCTGGCTCGCATGCGCGTGATCCTGATGGAGACGCGGATCCTGAAGTCACAGAGGTGAGAATTTCCAGGAGGGAAGCCGACAAAGTGACCGTTCCTCCATGGCCTACTCTCACTCATCTCAACAACTGGCGATCCGTGTGCACGGCCAATGTCTTAGGGGCATCAGCCGACCCACATCATGAGGACTGGATGTTATGGCTGGCACCAGCGTTCAACCCATTCCCTGATGTCGAAGCATTGAATGATTCAGGACACAAGAAGTTCAAGAGCATAGACGTCAAATTGGGGATCGCCATGGTCGCAATGCTACGTGCCGGTGGTGACAAATCAGCTGACCTGTACCTTGAGGTGAACCGGAAGGCTAACGATTACATCAGCAGGCCCGACGGGAAGATCATCAAAGGACGACAAATCATTGCGATGATGTATGAAAGTTTTCGAACGCACGATCGTCTCGACATGATCATCACTCTCGAGTATTTGGTGAAGCTCCAGTACCAAGGCGACAACAAACTTCATACGTTCAAGCAGACGTGGTTGGAAGTTCTGGGACGGATGAGACCAGAAGACATACCATCCAAAACTGCTCTCCGTGATTGCTTGTACAGCAAGATCAAGGACTCGCCCGCAATGAAGATGGAGTTGGGCATGCACTACGAACACTTGCCCTACAATCATGAAGACCGATCGTACGACAATCTGATGAAGATCATTGACCGTACCATCATGCGGAGACGAGAACAATCAAATCTCACTCAGACCCAAATTGGCTTGCGCCAGATGCTTGAGGGCAAGGATTTGCTTGCTGCACCGGCCAAGGTACCTGAGAAACCAACGCCTAACGCAGCTCCATCCGCAAAGGTCAAGGCTTCGCCGACCAAGCCAGACAAAGCAACACCTGTACTACCTCAAAGCAAAGCGAAGAGTCATGCGAAGACCAAGCCAAAGCCCAAGAAGAAGACGAGGAGTGAGTCAGCGGACAACAGAGGTGACAAGAGCAAGAAGCAAATCCGCTGCAAGTTCCATTTCACAGATGCAGGGTGTCGAAATGGTGACAAGTGTCCATTCAGTCACTCGAAGAAGACTCCAGAGCGACCCTTTACGCCGAGGACGAGAACTCCAAGTCCATCTGGAGGAGGAGGAAACAGGATATGCTACTCGTTCAAGAACACAGGCTCGTGCTCAAGAGAGAATTGTCCTTTCAAGCATGAGGCAGCAGCTACCCCAGCTCCGGAACCAAAGGCAAAAGCTAAAGCTAAATCCGAAGCGAAGGCAGCCCCAGCGAAGCCGAATGCCAAGGCCAAGGCACTCCCTGCGGCACCCGCCATCAGATTGTGTCGAAGGTGGAATCCATCAGCCCCGGCTATATGGAAGCGATCTTCAAGACAAGATGAGGAGGAGTCAGATTGTCCATCCGTTGACAGCGACGCTGATTCGGATTGTTCAACAGACGACGAATCCTCGGGAACGACTACGTCGACCCGAAAAGAGATAAAGCGTAATGTGACATTCGCCGATGACGTGAAGTTCATTTCCTCGTGTCCTAGAAGATCGAAGAAGGACAAAGAGCGGAAGGTGAAGTACGTCGACATGGAAGCGCTTATCAATGATGAGGATCGCGCCGTGAATTTGGAATTCGCCAAGCACAAAGCGAGATTGAGGGCACAGATCATGAGAGACATGGTTGACGACGATGATGACCAATGCGGAGATCGAGTTTCATTCGTACGAATCCCAGGAACGTCTCGAGTGGAAGAAGTTTCTTTCTACGACGGTGAGGATTCCATCGTGGAGCGTGAACTCGACGTTGCACACAGCAAACGGATCATCAATCAAGGTGTATTCAAATGCATGGTTCAACCAGTCATCCTCAAGAAGAAGATCAAGTTTCTCATGGACACTGGGTGTGGCCACGACCTCATATCTCAGAAGAAGATCGAGAAGCACAGTCTCGAAACACTCGTGACTCCAGAGCCCATATCATTTCAGACAGCCAATGGAATCACCGATACCGATCTCGTGTCGAATTTCCAGACTGAGTCGTTCGAGGAACCGATCAACGCTTATGTGTTGGATGACACACCGTCGGTGCTTTCCATAGGCAAGAGATGTATGAACTTCAACTACGGGTTTGTGTGGCCACCCGGAAGGGAACCATTCATGATCAACCCGCAGGGCAAGAGAATATCTCTGTTCGTGAACGGTGACATCCCATACGTTCGTGCCGGGAGTTCCAAGTCACTGGTTCATGATGATCCGGAGGCCAAAGCGATCACCGAAATCTTCAAGGGTGCGCTAACGGCGGGCAATGTTGACGTCAGTGTCGCAGCTGCCGCTGAAGCTGCACCGAGCGAGGTTGAAGCAGAAGAAGAAGGTGACGATCATGAGCGGCCTCCTGATCCTGAACCCCAAGAACCTCCTATAGAAGAAGTACCAGAGTCCGAGGCCGGACGACCTCCGGACGACGACGAAGGAAAAGGAGTGGGTGAAATTCCATTGGATGGTGATGATGAGGTGATCATTGATGTGGAAGGTGACGGTGCACCGAGCCGCAAGGCCAGAGTCGGAACACTGAAAGCCGAAGCCAAGACGTTGGCACATCTGTGTACCCATCGCTACCGCAATCCATATTGCGAATCGTGCATACGCGCGAAGATGAAGCACTTGCGAACACAACGAGGTGCGTTTCAACGTGTGATCAAACACTGGGGAGATCTTGTGACGTTCGACTTCCTCGACATGCGCAAGGCCGCTGAAGCAGGCATCGGACTCGATGACGGAGCACGTGAAGTTCTAGTCATCAGAGACATCGCCACCAAAATGATCGCAGCGATTCCCACGGCTTCAAGGAGCACTGACGAGGTCGTCATGGCCATCAGACGTCTAATGGGAAGACGCAAGATTCATATGGCGTATAGTGATGAAGCACCAGAGTTCGATTCAGCTATGGCGCAGTTGAAGATCGTGATAGATCATTCCCTTCCAGGGAAACCCAGTAACAATTCACTCGCTGAACGATCAAATCAAGAAGTGATCAACACAGTCGCAGCATCCATGCTACACGCCGGATTGCCCGCTCAATACTGGTCCTTTGCGCTTAATTGCGTGATGCAGAACCTCAACGTTGAAGACGTGGAGGGCGATGGTGATTCAGCATGGAAGCGAATGACTGGAAAGGACTTCGAGGGAAAAGCCATACCGTTTGGGGCCAAAGTCTTCTTCAAGCCGACGGATACAAGGCCGAAGACATATGGCAACAAGTTCGATCCAAAGGGGATCCCAGGCATTTTCGCCGGATACATCATCACTGCTGGTCAAGGATGGTCCAAGAAGTATCGCGTTTGGGACATGAAGGAATTTGCCAATGCGAACTTGTCGATGGACGCATCTGTTCCCAGGAAGTTGATGAGACCGTACGAGACAGAAGTTATCTACTTCCCAGAGGAGATAACGTTTCCCCTGAAAGCCGAGTACGAAAGGATGAATTCAACCATTGAGGGACTCAGGGACAACGTTGACCTCGCTGGCAAGGAGATAAAAGACGTCGATGACGGTGATGACGGTCCGCCTGGAGGAAATGGTGGTGACGGGGATGATGATGATCAAGATGGTCTTCTTCCTCCACCGGATCCCGGAGAAGATCCTGACTTACAGGACATAGATCCATCTGACATAGAGACGGAGCCGTCCGGCGAAGTCTTCAAGTCAGCAGAACATGAAGCTATTGATGCCATAGGAGACAAAAGACTCGAAGAACTAGACGAAGAGCTGGGTCTACGTGCAGCACCGCCTCCTTCTGAACCAAAGGTCACTGGGAAAGATCGACGATCGCCCCGCGAAGTCGGTCCAACCGGTAGACTCATCCCCGAAGGAGACATCGAAGAACCTGGAGAGATTATCAAGATCTTGAAAGAAAAGAAGTTGGCTCCCGAGGAGATTGAACATTGGAGTACGGGGAAGAAAGGGGACGGCATTGTATATCTCACCGATGACGGTGAAGCCTGCAAGATCGACAAAAGGGGAGTTCCGTATAAGATCCGAAGTGACGGTCGACGAACTCTTCCTACACGGCGACCTATCCATTCTTATTCTCCGGAAGCATGGAAGAAGATGAGCGAAGCGGAGAAGAAGGCAGCATACAAGAAAGAAAAGCGAGACAAAGCTCGAGTTGCCAAGAAAGACCGGAAGAAGGCTGTGATAGGAAAGAAGATAGTCACCAAGATTTTGGACAACATGATCTTTCCCAAGATTGTTCCCATGTGAAGAAATTGATCTGCAACTCAACGTGTCCATTGATGACGACGATGGTTGGTCATGGGCACAGTCCTATGTGGATCAATATACACAAGAACAATTCTTGGCAGATGTTGTGCCGGCCGTTCCGGCGCATATGGTCATGGATGATAACTGGATTCCTTCTATGCCGTGTACGACTTCTCACAGAAACGTACATCGGGAAAAGAATCATGCAGGAGGATCGTGCTTCAATGCCATGGTCACTCGACCCGTCACACGCAAGGAGATGATCAACAATCCCAAGGCCATGGAAGCTTTCATGAAAGAATGGAAGGGATTGTGGGACCAAGAGGTGTTTGACTTCTCAACTACGCGTGAATATGACGACGTCGTCGCTGAGGCAAAGAAGAAAGGTGAGAAAGTACACATGGCGCGAGTACATGGACTGATATACGAGAAGAACTATCAGCTCAAAGAGGACGATCCTGCCAGGAAGTTCAAAGGGCGAGGTGTACTACTCGGTGATCAGGTCAAAGACCAGAACATGGAAGCCGCATTGTTTCAGGATTTGGGGAATTCCCCGGCTACGTTTGACGCCTCACGGTGGGCAGATTATTACGGATGCCTTCCTGGCAACGATGTCCAGATGGCGGATGCTATCCAAGCATACATTCAGGCGAGATTATCGGGCACTCCATGTTGGGTTGAACTGCCTGATGAAGCCTGGCATCCATCTGCGAAACGGCATAAATTCCGTAGGCCTGTGTGTCGCCTGATCAAAGCTCTATATGGACATCCTGACGCAGGAACCATGTGGGAACAACATTGCCATACCGCGGTACAGAAAGTAGGATTCAAGCCACTTGGCGACGAATGGCCATCATTGTATTTCCACCCGCAAATGAAGCTCTTGCTTGTCATCTACGTGGATGATCTCAAGATGGCAGGACCCAAAGAGAATCTACCCAAGGGTTGGGACATGCTGCGCCAAGAACTTCGATTGGAAGAAGAAACGCCACTAGGTTTGTATCTGGGTTGTCGCATCTCCAAGGGCGAGGCAACGTTGCATGACAAAACGAAGGTGCAGACCGTTACCTACGACATGGAGACGTACCTGGACATGACAGTCAAGAAGTACTGCGACGTGACTGGGTTCGATCCGACAAAATTCAAGACGGTACCATCGCCGAGTCCGGCTGAGGAGACTAAGAATCACCCAGCTCGCGCTCCGGCACAGTCAGGTAAAAGCCATCGATGCACGTGGTGTGGACACACCATGCCTGTTGATAAGGATGGTCGGCTCGTTCCGCCTCCACCTATTCCCAAGGCGCCCGAGGAAGAGGAAATCAACGAGGCTAATCGCGGTGCACTTGCTCCGCAGGCAGCCAGCATTCTCATGAAATTGCTTTATGCCGCGCGCATTTGCCGCTTTGATCTTCTGCGCAGTATCAACAATCTCGCACGCAAGATCACGAAATGGACCAAGAAGGAGGATGCTCTTCTTCATCATCTCATGGCCTATGTGCACCAGTCCAAACATCACATGATGATTGGATGGGTCGGGAACTCCTTGGAGGACTCGTCCATCGGGCTGTTTGCAGATGCGGACTATGCAGGTTGTGGAGAAAGTTTGAAATCTACCTCCGGTGCTCATTTGCACATTCAAGGTTCTCATACAAGATTTCCCTTGGCGGGACTTAGCAAAAGGCAGGGGTGCTTGAGTCATTCCACACCTGAGGCCGAGATTGTCGCGGCCGACTTTGCCATGTCACGTCTTGGATTGCCTGCTATCACGTTGTGGCAGCAGCTTGGGGTCAAGACCCCAACTTCGTCTTCTATGACGACAACCAGACCATGATCGGGGTGATTCGCACGGGCAAGAATCCGACTATGCGTCATTTGGAACGTACCCACGGCATCTGCATTGGATGGATGCATTCTATCTTTCAGGAAGGTTACGTTTCTCTTGCCTATGAGGTCACTGCCAAGATGTCCGCGGACATACACACCAAGTCGTTCAAGGATTCTGTGTCCTGGACACACGCGTGTCAGCTCATCAACATTTTTCCGCCGGCTCTCATTGGTTCCCAAGAGATTATGGATCTGATGCGCCCTACTCATACCCAAAGCACGGATGAGAAGGGCCAACAGCATTACTCGTTCAAGAGCGAGGTGCCTTGTTTTCCTTACACGCAGACGCCGATCCTCCCTCAGGTGTTGTATCGCGCTGGATTGTCGAGTAAGGAAGGCTTGCAAGAACATGACAGTGTGGACCCCATCCTGGTTGTCAAGTTCCCGCGCATGTTGCGGGGGCCGCCTTCCGCGTTGCCGCCTGGTCGTTACCTTCGGTCGACTTGGATTCTTCGTGAAGGGCAGTGGCACCAGCTGGAGGACCGTGCTGCTATCCTTGATCACCGGGCAAGTTCGACCGCTATGTGGAGCGTGCTGTGTTTCAGTACCATCCGGTACGGGGGCATTTGCGCCCCGCCGCCATTGCGGACGTCCTTGCGCCGCCGTTTTTGCCTCCTCCTGAACCGCCTCTAGGCCAGTCTTATGTGCGCGCCCTGCCCGCCAAATGGCGAGCGGTGGTTGTCACACTGGCGCGTGCCATCCATGGGGGGTACCAGGGCTTTACATTGCACCAGGGCTTTTGTTTCAACGGCCAGTCCAAAAGTCAAGCCTCTCAATTCGGTTATGACCAATGGTCGTCGGTGTACGAGGATGTATGGCATGATGCGGCGGAACAGAAAAGGGAATATCAAGGATATGATGGAGCAATTGTGCCTCACGTGGTCAATTTCGCCGAAAACAAACCCAAGGAGGGCCTGGTGATCCAATTCCTCGACCACGATGGAAGGTTGGTCCATACTTACAAGAATCCTTACAGCCGGTGGAAGTACCGTATCACTATCAAAGATGCTCCAAAGGCAGTGACGGTGTGGACATTGATAGGAGTCGATGAGGAGAACTGGTGGAATGAGTATGCTCCAGGCAAGGATTGCATCGCCCAGCATGCTCCCGATTCTCACTACGACCCTGGGCTGCAAGTAAATGTTCTGAGTATGGGGCGAGAAGTTGACGACGCCATGTGCGCCTACCTCTTCGATGTGGTGGAAGCAAGGAAAAACAACCCTAACTCCGTGATCTTCATTGGCGCAGGGGTGTTGGGCAAGAATTCGTGGCTGAGTCGGAAAATCGCTGACAACCCTGAAAGGGCCAAATTGCGGACAGACTACCCATGGGGGGAGGTCGTCCAAAGAATTGCGCGCAGAGCGGCATCATGGGGGTTCCAAATCATCATCGAAGTACCTCCTCGAGTACCAGTCCAGGAAACCAAGCAGTACAAGGGACTTCAGGAAGATGCCATGTGGAAGAGCATCAAGATCCAAGGATGCACTCACGGGCAACGTTATACCTTTCGGGATCCTGTATCTCCCGGAACCGCCGTTGAGCTCGGCTACTGCAAGGATGAATGGGAGTACATTGCCGCAAACGTCGCGCTGCATCCTAAGTCGTCTGACGTGTGCTCGTCCAAACATTTGCACATGACTGATTCGGACGCTAAGGATCGATCTGATAAATGCGAGTTGACTAGCCAAATCTCCAGGAGATTGCTTAAAGCCTTGCAATTTCAGGCAACGGGCGATGGGAGATTGGTAGCCATGCCGTCGAAGGCTGGTGGACGAAAGCCAGACCGCATGATTGTTGACCTCTGCGGCTTGGGCAATGGCTACGCCATGCCTAAGTCCAGTAAGGGATGCTCTCGCATAACTTGCAAGGAGCTAATCGGCTCCAAGGCCGATGAGGACAGCCTTATCGGTGCGATGAAGGATGCGTGCCGGAATGACCTGCGCACACCTGTGCTATTCGTGGCATCGCTTTTGCGATCAGGTGCTGGTCCTGGAAGTAGTGAAGGGGCTTGCGTGGGGGGTGAGAAACGTTCCGGTGGGAAGTACAAGGTTTTCAGAAGTGTCTTGAAATCTCTCAAACGCCTGCTGAAGAAGTGTGCGGAATTTTCCGACGTCTATTTTTCGCTTGACATGCCTTCTTCATGTTCATGTTGGTCTTGGCCAGAGTTGCATGCTCTTGTTTCAAGTGGCAAGGTGACGAAGGTTAAGGTTGATGATCATGTTGGTGCTGGTGGCGATGGTGGTGGACGCAGGATCATGTTCTCTAACATGCCTGAAGCGGATCGTTTGATGGTGAGAATGGATGATTGCTTGGACCATGAATCGAAGAGCAGTTTGTCGCAGCGCATTGATGTTTCATGGCAGTCAATTGCGAGGAATGTTCGCAGCCTTGTTCGAGCTCATGTCAGTGTCAGTCACGATGCACATGAATCTGAGGACATTGCATGGCAGCAACATCAGTGTGTAGACGCTGATGAAGGGGCTATTAGACAGCCCCAACTAAGGAACAACTAAGGTCTGACCAGACGGATCGGGGAAGGGTGCCTCTTACGGAGAACCCGGAACCGTGAAGTCGAGTAGGGTGTAGGACTTCTCTCCTACGGAGGAAGGACCGAACCCCGAGCCATGGCTGAAAGCTACAATGCCTACGAGCTGGCCTTCGAAGGAGTGGACCACGAAGAAGTTTTCCCATCTGGAGGGATGATGCGAACGTTTCTGAAGTTCCACAAGTTCCTGGAGATGTATTCTGGGGATTCGTCGCAGAGCGTTTCGCTCCCGCCAAAGATTACGAAAGACAAAGTGGTCGACAATGATCTCATTCGCACATGGGCAGCGTTCAAAGCACCTCCGTTGGTCTTGCTGTTCACGTGTGCAAATCTGTCGCCAGGAGGGGATCTTTCCATTCGAGTCCGAGAAATCCTCAAAGCTTGCTTATTTGCTGCCCCTGAGGAGTACATGGACAAACCCTATGGGGAGATACTCGCCATGGTCATCAAGTTTGGTGGAGGTCTCAAACACATTGTTGCTGACTACGAGGGGAAGTTCAATGCCATCACCAGGTTCATGGTGGATGAGGAAGTGATCCGCGATGATGCAAAGTTGGCTGTGGTTGAACTGGAACAAGAACGAAAACAAGTTCGGTTCGACTTGAACACTGCAACCAGGAACATCGTCAGCGCGGACGTGTACTACAATCTCGCCGTTCTCATCAACTCCGTGGAGACGCCCTACCAGGCCGTGACAGACACGAGAATTCAACAATGGTATACGGTGAATCAGGACTACTACCACAAGTTGCCTATGTCAGGTAGAGCACCTGACCAATCAGACCTGTTGGGAGAGCCTACGTTATGTAGGGTGTGCAAGCTGATGTACATGTTCGCAAAACACACTGGGTATGGGCTTCGGACCTACAACCAGGAATGTGCAGCGGGCAACGATGGCGCTACGCCAATCAACGTTCACCAGCTGGCTTTGATGATGCGCACAATGCCGCAAGGCATGGGACATCCGCTCGCCTTTGCGATGAACTCGCTCCAGGCGTTCAGTGTCTGTCTCCACGTGCTTCATTCCTACGTATCATGGGTTGATCCAGAAACTGGACACCCGCATTACAGATGGTCTAACGATGTGCTCCCTGATTCCGACTACACCACGTATGCTTTCCTCAAGTACCATGTGGATGCTGTATGTGCAGCTCAGGACAAGAACGGTTTCCAATTGCCGGATGCGTTCCGTGGCTACACCTGGAATCAATGCGGAGTTGAATCTGGGTACGTGGTCGACTGCTCTACCAAACGCGCCACATTGGGCATATGGGAAGCGGAATTCCAACAGATGAGGGCACCAAATCCGCTTATGCAAGATGATGGACTATTTCCGCCCAACTTTCAACGGCATCCTAGCTGGGTATACTCAACGGGGAGAGTTGCGATGCCTACGGCAAGCAACCTCGAACCGGAAGGAATCGTGCACCTGAGCATGGAAGAACGCCGGAACAATCGCAAGGATCCGCTGCCGGACCTCGAGCCACCCCTAGCCACGGACCAAAGAGGGCAAGGACGGACGAGGCAACGGCATCGGCGTCGTCATCTTCTGCGGCACCTCCTCCACAACAACCGACTTCGCAGCCGGAAGAGGAACCATCGCAACCGACATGGGAGGAAGCTCCAATCCCCGCTGGCGCTCAGGAAAGTTGGTACCATTATGTCAACATCGATGAGAAGGGCTGTCGCTCGATCTTGCTGACGACGACCCGTGATCAAGACGAGTACCCACCTACCATTGATGAGACGCCAAAGTTTGTGGCCAACCACGACGTGGGGACCACACCGATTCAGCATTACGTCAGAAGACTGGTGACCTATTTGGCAAGGATCCGTTCCGTCTCTCAAAGTGATGACAAGGGTCTCAACCTGAAGGTCTACGTGAAGCTGAGTACGAAGGTGTGGTTACGGATGTATTCACGGCTGTACCATGCATTGGCATTGGTGTCATGCGTACATCTTCCTTCTCCTCCGATGCTTACCTCGGCAGTGATGATCGAGGCAGACAGCGATCTAGTCGACAACGATGAAATTACGGAAGAAGCAAGGATCAACACCATGAACACGCTGAACGGATTTCGCAATAGTTTGGGTATGGGTGGCAAACCCGATGCCGCGACTATGCGCTCTCAGTGCACAATCCTCGTCCAAGACTTTGACATGGTTGCAAGGACCAGGGGATCAACGCACACGGTGAGAGAGAACCTCGGCATGCATGGATGGAGCGAGGTCTACATTGTGAGCCCGTCGATCACCGCAGGTGCCAACTACAACTTCCAAGTCACAAAAGGATCGTTGTAATCTGTGAATGCGACATTGGATGGCTTGACTGAAGAGCAGCTTGCAACCGTCACATTGCATTACCATCTGTCCCTCCAAGCGATCCTCATCGAGAACATGTCCTTTCCGATGAGTGAGGTTGGAGACGGAGCAGCAATTCGCACTGACTTGCAGCGACAGCTCAAGATCACGTACGTTGACCCTATCATTGCGGCAGGGAAGCGTACCACGCGCCCTCCAATTGTCAACATCAATCACGACTTACGGTGCGTTGGAGCAGCTAGCAATTACCTTCAGCACAAAGCTTCTCTGTTCAACGGTTTCCACGCGCTGGGAATGTATATTGAACTGGAGTTGCGAGCCCGAGCATGCGTGGTGATTCATGGATCTTCGTTTTGGTCAAGAATGTACAGCCAGATGAAACATGCGTCGTCAGGCGTGCATACACTGTCAGCCGAAAAGGTGCCAGCACCGGACAATCGGTTCAGGTTCAAATTGGGCTTCGCTATCTACGAGAAGCAGCTGTTCTGCGAGAAGATGGTATCCACGTGCTTTGTTGAGGCATCGAAAGTTCGCTCATGGGACGAAACTGTCCGCGCCGACTCAGTCGCTCACCCGTCGCTTGTCGAGATTTGGGAGGACAAGAGTGAAGTCAAGACGTCCACCAAGATTTCGCAGACATGGTTTACGGGAGAACAGCAGCAACAGATCAGGTCGGGTGCCCAGGGTGACACGGTCGCTGAATCGTCCACAGTCACCTGGCAGGACTTTGACATCGCCATGACCGTCCCCGAAGCCTACTACGACAACAGGCACTACTGGTTCCGGATCGACACCTATGCGACCCCGAACACCGGCTATGTCAAAGGGAGAACGTTCTATTGCCCTGGATGTGAAGCAATGAAGTTGGCTGAGTGCTACGCACAGGCCTTCTTCAAGCCGACTGGAAACGGGTATCCTGGACACTGCATTGGATGCGCGCACACTTCAGCCTTGAAGATGCAGCATCAAATCGGCTCCTTCAATGACTTGGTCGCGTCCCAGAAATACACCTTGGCTTGCGCAAAGCACCTTTATGACCTGAGGCTTCAATTTGTGGACCCTCGCATGGACATCAAGGAGTTCCTCAAAGCTTGTGCGGAAGTGGTCTACGAAGACATTGGCAAGACGGTTTCTCACTACGGTGGTCTCCGAATCACAGCCAGTCAGGCCATCGAGTACGCGGCATGGGGAAAGGCCAAACAGTTGGCATGGGACAGAGGGTACGACTCCGAAGGCAAGACATGCTACATCTGCTACTACGATGCCGGGAACTGCGCTTATGCTGGTTTCATGAGAATGCTTTTGACTCCGGAGGAGCGCCAAGAATGCTACAGAGGGTCAGCCTTGCCCAAGGAGGAGCTCCTGGGTGACACGGTGGAGCTGGCGCTCGGGCTTCTTACAATTGCAATGAGACACCCAAGTCATTTTCCGAATTGGGGTGGCCTTGAGGGAGCAAATGCGTGCGTGAGGGGAATCGAAAGATCATTCTTCCGCTACGCGTCGGCCGAAGCTATCGAGCTGATCACGGTTGACTCCCCACGCAAAAGGACACCGCCCAAGAAGAATGAAGCAGTCGCTGAGATCGTCAACAACATGTCCGCTGACCTCGTGATTGATTTCACAGTGATCGTCGATGGTTGATATCTACCCCGTAGAGATTGCGAGAACCGACGAGACACAGGCCGCTGACAACGTCACGGACGATCCAGGGTTCTCCGTTGCTCCACCAATACCTGCACAGGATGTAGATGTGGATGCGCAACCCGAAGAAGAACAAGGTGCAGAAGGCCCTGATCCCAGGCAGGCAATTCGTGAAGGATTTGTCGCGCAGCTTCAGGACTATGTGGGAGTACTCGCTCAGGGCGAAATGTCGGTCGGAAGCGACCGCCTCACGTTCTGTGTCGCTTGTGGCAGTGATCTACACACTCTGTCCAATTGCACGGAAAATGCTGCGACCCGGGATCTGGTACTTCGAGGCATCCAGATCATCAAGGAAAGCCTTCTTCGATATCCACGTCGAGTACCTCCACAAGAGGCTGAGCCAATGGACGTTGACACCACAGACCATGTGAGTGTTGCATCCTCGGACCGACGACCCAAGGCCAAAGCCCGACCGCGACGCGGAGGCGAAGCCGTACGGGGTGATGTGGTCTTGATCCGTTATGAGAACAAACACAATCTCTGCACGGATGTGGAGAACCGTCGGGGCCTACATGATGCTTGTGGCGTACCACTGCAGGAATCGGGACCAGAGAATAGCCAGCGGGTGGTGGACCTCATTGAGCAGCTTTCGGACCATCGCGACCGACGCCTACCTCAACGAGGAGACCGTCCTAGCTTTGCTTATGATGATACCATTCAGGGCTACACCAATGCAGGCTACGAATCCATCGGCGGCGGAAGGCCAATCCGGTGCGGGATTCTCGACCTGATCCCAACCAGGGGTGCAAGCTTCATCAACAATCGATGGGACATCGTGAACGAAGTTGTCCTTCGCAACATCACCCGTCAGCGCAGACTAAACGCGGATTGGGCGCTATCGTGCATCCAATCTGACCTGCGTCACAGAATCGCCAGGCGCCCAGGCTCGGAATGGCTTGACAACAGGTGCCAGGTGGCATTCAACAGCGTCATTCGATGTGATGAAGGAGGGTGGGTGATGATCGAAGACTTGGTGAGGCATGAGCAACTATGGACCCATGAAAGCAGACGCATCACCGAAGCGGTCTCAAGGACCGATGAGCAACAGAAGAAGAGAGTGTACAATGAAAGACTTCAGCTATTGTTCCAAGGGAACATGCTCGCAGCCACGAAACGCCATAAGGCCAAGATTCGGTTGCAGTTCCTGGGAGTGAGAGTGAAGGACCCCGGCACGGAAACTCTTGGATCAGCAGGTTCGAACATGTTGGTATCGGTTCCTGACCAATCACGGAGATCCAGAACAATGATCATTGCCGGCACAGCCAGAGGTACCTGAACGTTTGCAACGGCTGGGTGAAGCCATGGGCAGTTCGGGCTACAAGTGGTCACTCTGCGCACTCAGATCCCCAGAACAATTTGCTTCAGTTGGACAAGAACAGGTTCGCAATATCTCCATCTATGACCCTCTTGCAACGTCTTGGAGGCGCGTTCCACGCTACGGCATGCCGCAACTTGGATTCCATTGTCACGCAAGGCATCATGCCTGGTTCGGAGGACCCCTACGGGGACTTCGACCATAGGCGCCAATTTCGAGGCAACCAAGGCGGCAGACTCCACAGCTATTGGGGGGTGTTTGCACCGTTCGATCACCGGAATGCAACGACCAAGATGCGGGTGCATGGACGAGATGCCAAGCACATGCCACTGGCGGTCCTTCATGTCCCATCGCAGGACCTTGCGCGAGAAGATGGACGTATCACAGACAGCGGCATCATGATCGTTGGCCGAACGATACCTTTCCATTTCGTCAATGAGGTATGGTTTTGCGTCCCGGATCCTCGAGATACACACTCTTTCGCTCTGGTGGAAAAGATCTACGATGAACGGTTGGAGAAAGAGCTGGTGTTGGACTACAATGCATCACCGTTGCTTATTTTATTAGGTATCTTTTATTTTATTTTTTGTATGTTGATTCTTTGCTATTTTTTATTGGTTTTTTTTTTTTTTTTTTTTTCATTTTTTTGTGTTTTTTTTTTATTTTTTATTTTTTTTTTTTTTTTATGTTTTTTTTTGTTTTTTTTTTTGTGTTTGTTTTTTGTTTTTTTTGGTGTTTTGAATTTTTTTTTTATTTTTTTTTTTGTTTTGTGTTTTAATTTATTTCTTTTATCCTGAGTTCGAGAGATACCGAACGCCAAGCAAGATCATGGAATTGCTTTGCGAGATGCCTCCTGGACCCCACGACACCAGCAAGGAGCAGATCATTCGAGATCTTACGACTGTCCTGGAGTCCCACAGGGAGAACACGGTTCGGCATCACTACATGGACAAAGGAATCAAGTTTGTCATCATCCAGCTTTGGCGACCCGAAGACCTACGCAGAGACGAGGATGGAAGGAGAATGAGGGTGTGCCCGGCATGCTACAACATCGTTCCAGCATGTTTCTCCCGATGCACGTCTTGCTGGTCACAGTTCGTTTCGAGCGGATATTACCAAGGTTCTCCACAACGGGAGACTCCTACGGAGATCCCCAGTGACTTCAGCGCTCAGACAATGGAAGCCGCAGCAGCAGCAGTGCCTGAGGCGCCCGAAGAGGAGCAGGAAGCCATGGAGGTAGAGACCGTTGCGGAACCTGAGGAAATCCCAGAGCCATCTGTCATCGCAGAGGACGATCCAGAACAGGAACCTGATGAAGAAATGGACATAGAGCCAGGAGAGGAATTTGATGACGCAGTACCAGATGCAGTTGCACAGGAACGTCGTCCTGTCTTCATCACCGGCCAGTCTTTGAACATCGATCCTGAGCTACAACTTGCACGTACCGCCATGCAGCCATCCTACTATTCTGGAAAGCGAAATGCCCATTGCATTGACGCCAACATGGCCGCTCTTTCGTATATGGCATACGTGGTATGCAGATCCATCTACAAAGCTTGGTCAGGGTTCGCAAATCGCAAAGTGGGCGACTATGCCGTTGTTCCAGATGAAGGAGAATTTCGCACTTGGCCAACGCTATGATGTGCTCGGAAAGTGGGGATCTTTGGCGGCAGTGGATAGGGAACCGGGTGTGAGCAAGGATGTGACTGATGAGGAGATCATTCGCTTTGCCAAGGAGCCTGAGAACCTCAAGCAGTACGATCCCAACGGGACTTACACTTTGAAGCGCTTCCGGACGAATCAGATGCTTTCGTTGCTTACACGGGGAGCCAACATGATGGGAATTGGCAGGGACAACGTCAACCCTACTACGTACTTGAAGAGCAACAGGGATGAAGATGTGAAGGCTATGCACTTTTGTTGCCTGAACGTCCTGTGCGAGGTGATTCCGATGGTGACAGGCCACCAACAATTCTCAGTGCTACGACCAACGCCAACTGGACCGGTGGACTTCTTGTACATCGACCCCGTCGGTATCCTGCTGACTCATGCCGATCATTCAGTCCAGACCATTGGATTGTTGGTGGACCACAATGTGCAAATGCCTGCGCATTTCATGGACAGATTGAACAGATCCAAGGTTGAGAGACAGCAAAACCCGACGACCAAGCGTACTGAAGCCTTACACCACATTTCGGCCGCTGACTATCTCCCTCCAGGTGGTACTTCCATCCTGGACACGCCTGTCACTACGGAGGAACGTGAAAGCGCTTCTTCGGCCAAGGGACCTTCAAAAGGGCGTGAGAGAACCGGAGGTGAGCAGCATGGAGGCTGGAACTCCAACTCCTACTATGACTACACCGCCGGCAAAGGCCGAAACAAAGGCAAGGACAAAGGAAAGCAAAGGGAACAGTATCCAGAGGAGAACCTCCGGCCCTGGGACCGCGATCCTGCGACCACGCGAAGATGGAGATGAATCAACGCTTGGTCTTCCTCGCCTATCAGTTCGTGACCTCTGAGCTTCTCCCATGGAATGCCATCGCGAATGCTTCTTTCTTCGGTGACGCCTGATTCGTTTGTCATTTCAGGGGATCGTTACTGACGTAGATGAGTGTCACAACGTTTCTAATTGGGATACAAAGCTCTGATTTTCAATGTCAACGTTGCGGCGGAACATTTTCTGTTGTCCTATCGTGCCATCTTCCGGGTGAGCAGCGTCGGAGACGCAACTCCTGGGGGGTGCGAACGGACTGCGATGCCTTGTCAAGTTCTAAGGTGTCACTATAAGAGCTGTGAGCAAGACCGTGTAAAGTGCAAAGAGAAGGGGCACGCTACGCGTCCCTCGACTCTTAGGGGGCAACGCTACCGTCCCTCATCGTCACCATTCTATGTTACCGCAACGGCAACGTTTGGCTCAAGTCCATGCCCATAGCTAAAAGAATAAGTAAAATCTAAAGTGATATGTGTCTTCCTATCCTGAGCAATCAAGAGCTATCCCGTGTCACAGACGAACGCCAAAAGAAGAAGTACCGTCACTCCGGGCAGTGAGTGCAAAAGGAACGGCCGCCGGTTCTGCCTGCATAGGATTGCACGTGTGGAAGTGTGAGAGAAACAGGGTCCAGTCTGTGGAGAGTGCAAGCCAGCCACACCTACATTCATTACAGCTCTGGTGGGGAGAGCAGCAACCTAGTCGAGATCAATTCCCCACGCACAGGAGGATCGTGCTTCAATGCCATGGTCACTCGACCCGTCACACGCAAGGAGATGGTCAACAACCCCAAGGCCATGGAAGCTTTCATGAAGGAATGGAAGGGATTGTGGGACCAAGAGGTGTTTGACTTCTCAACCACGCGTGAATATGACGACGTCGTCGCTAAGGCAAAGAAGAAAGGTGAGAAAGTACATATGGCGCGAGTACATGGACTGATATACGAGAAGAACTATCAGCTCAAAGAGGACGATCCTGCCAGGAAGTTCAAAGGGCGAGGTGTACTACTCGGTGACCAGGTCAAAGATCAAAATATGGAAGCCGCGTTGTTTCAGGATTTGGGGAATTCCCCGGCTACGTTTGATGCCTCACGGTGGTCAGATTACTACGGATGCCTTGCTGGCAACGATGTTCAGATGGCGGATGCTATCCAAGCATACATTCAGGCAAGACTTTCGGGCACTCCATGTTGGGTTGAGTTGCCTGAGGAAGCCTGGCATCCATCTGCGAAAAGGCATAAATTCCGTAGACCTGTGTGTCGCCTGATCAAAGCCCTATATGGACATCCTGACGCAGGAACCATGTGGGAACAACATTGCCATACCGCGGTACAGAAAGTAGGATTCAAGCCGATTGGCGACGAATGGCCATCATTGTATTTCCACCCGCAGATGAAGCTCTTACTTGTCATCTACGTGGATGATCTCAAGAGGGCAGGGCCCAAAGAGAATCTACCCAAGGGTTGGGACATGCTGCGCCAAGAACTCCGATTGGAAGAAGAAACGCCACTAGGTTTGTATCTGGGTTGTCGCATCTCCAAGGGCGAGGCAACGTTGCATGACAAAACGAAGGTGCAGACCGTTACCTACGACATGGAGACGTACCTGGACATGACAGTCAAGAAGTACTGCGCCGTGACTGGGTTCGATCCGACAAAATTCAAGACGGTACCATCGCCGAGTCCGGCTGAGGAGACTAAGAATCACCCAGCTCGCGCTCCGGCACAATCAGGTAAAAGCCATCGATGCACGTGGTGTGGACACACCATGCCTGTTGATAAGGATGGTCGGCTTGTTCCGCCTCCACCTATTCCCAAGGCTCCAGAGGAAGAGGAGATCAACGAGGCTAATCGCGGTGCACTTGCTCCGCAGGCAGCAAGCATTCTCATGAAATTGCTTTATGCCGCGCGCATTTGCCGCTTTGATCTTCTGCGCAGTATCAACAATCTCGCGCGCAAGATCACGAAATGGACCAAGAAGGAGAATGCTCTTCTTCATCATCTCATGGCCTATGTGCACCAGTCCAAACATCACATGATGATTGGATGGGTCGGGAACTCCTTGGAGGACTCGTCCATCGGGCTGTTTGCAGATGCGGACTATGCAGGTTGTGGAGAAAGTTTAAAATCTACCTCCGGTGCTCACTTGCACATTCAAGGTTCTCATACCAGATTTCCCTTGGCGGGACTTAGCAAAAGGCAGGGGTGCTTGAGTCATTCCACACCTGAGGCCGAGATTGTCGCGGCCGACTTTGCCATGTCACGTCTTGGATTGCCTGCTATCACGTTGTGGCAGCAGCTTGGGGGGCAAGACCCCAATTTCGTCTTCTACGACGACAACCAGACCATGATCGGGGTGATTCGCACGGGCAAGAATCCGACTATGCGTCATTTGGAACGTACCCACGGCATCTGCATTGGATGGATGCATTCTATCTTTCAGGAAGGTTACGTTTCTCTTGCCTATGAGGTCACTGCCAAGATGTCAGCGGACATACACACCAAGTCGTTCAAGGATTCCGTGTCCTGGACACATGCGTGTCAGCTCATCAACATCTTTCCGCCGGCCCTCATTGGCTCCCAAGAGATTATGGATCTGATGCGCCCTACTCATACACAAAGCACGGATGAGAAGGGCCAACAGCATTACTCGTTCAAGAGCGAGGTGCCTTGTTTTCCTTACACGCAAACGCCGATCCTCCCTCAGGTGTTGTATCGCGCTGGATTGTCGAGTAAGGAAGGCTTGCAAGAACATGACAGTGTGGACCCCATCCTGGTTGTCAAGTTCCCGCGCATGCTGCGGGGGCCGCCTTCCGCGTTGCCGCCTGGTCGCTACCTTCGGTCGACTTGGATTCTTCGTGTAGGGCAGTGGCACCAGATGGAGGACCGTGCTGCTATCCTTGATCAACCGGGCAAGTTCGACCGCTACGTGGAGCGTGCTGTGTTTCAGTACCATCCGGTCCGTGGACATTTGCGCCCCGCCGCTATTGCGGACGTCCTTGCGCCGCCGTTTTTGCCTCCTCCTGAACCGCCTTTGGGCCAGTCTTATGTGCGCGCCCTGCCCGCCAAATGGCGAGCGGTGGTTGTCACCCTGGCGCGTGCCATCCATGGGGGGTACCAGGGCTTTACATTACCTCTTTGTTTCAACGGCCAGTCCAAAAGTCAAGCCTCCCAATTCGGCTATGACCAATGGTCGTCAGTGTATGAGGATGTATGGCATGATGCGGCTGAACAGAAAAGGGAATATCAAGGATATGATGGAGCAATTGTGCCTCACGTGGTCAATTTCGCCGAAAACAAACCCAAGGAGGGCCTGGTGATCCAATTCCTTGACCACGATGGAGGGTTGGTCCATACTTACAAGAATCCTTACAGCCGGTGGAAATACCGTATCACTATCAAAGATGCTCCAAAGGCAGTGACGGTGTGGACATTGGTAGGAGTCGATGAGGAGAACTGGTGGAATGAGTATGCTCCAGGCAAGGATTGCATTGCACAGCATGCTCCCGATTCTCACTATGACCCTGGGCTGCAAGTAAATGTTCTGAGTATGGGGCGAGAAGTTGACGACGCCATGTGTGCCTACCTCTTCGATGTGGTGGAAACAAGGAAAAACAACCCTAACTCCGTGATCTTCATTGGCGCAGGGGTGTTGGGCAAGAATTCGTGGCTGAGTCGGAAAATCGCTGACAACCCTGAAAGGGCCAAATTGCGGACAGACTACCCATGGGGGGAGGTCGTCCAAAGAATTGCGCGCAGAGCGGCATCATGGGGGTTCCAAAACATCATCGAAGTGCCTCCTCGAGTACCAGTCCAGGAAACCAAGCAGTACAAGGGACTTCAGGAAGATGCCATGTGGAAGAGCATCAAGATCCAAGGATGCACTCACGGGCAACGTTATACCTTTCGGGATCCTGTATCTCCCGGAACCGCCGTTGAGCTCGGCTACTGCAAGGATGAATGGGAGTACATCGCCGCAAACGTCGCGTTGCATCCTAAGTCGTCTGACGTGTGCTCGTCCAAACATTTGCACATGACCCATTCGGACGCTAAGGATCGATCTGATAAATGCGAGTTGACTAGCCAAATCTCCAGGAGATTGCTTAAAGCCTTGAAGTTTCAGGCAACAGGCGATGGGAGATTGGTAGCAATGCCGTCGAAGGCTGGTGGACGAAAGCCTGACCGCATGATTGTTGACCTCTGTGGCTTGGGTAATGGCTACGCCGTGCCTAAGTCCACTAAGGGGTGCGCTCGCATAACTTGTAAGGAGCTAATTGGCTCGAGGGCCGATGAGGACTGCCTTATCGGTGCAATGAAGGATGCGTGCCGGAACGACCTGCGCACACCTGTGCTATTTGTGGCATCGCTTTTGCGATCAGGTGTTGGTCCTGGAAGTAGTGAAGGGGCTTGCGTGGGGGGTGAGAAACGTTCCGGTGGGAAGTACAAGGTTTTCAGAAGTGTCTTGAAATCTCTCAAACGCCTGCTGAAGAAGTGTACGGAATTTTCCGACGTCTATTTTTCGCTTGACATGCCTTCTTCATGTTCATGTTGGTCTTGGCCAGAGTTACATGCTCTTGTTTCAAGTGGCAAGGTGACGAAGGTTAAGGTTGATGACCATGTTGGTGCTGGTGGCGATGGTGGTGGACGCAGGATCATGTTCTCTAACATGCCTGAAGCGGATCGTTTGATGGTGAGAGTAGATGATTGCTTGGACCATGAATCGAAGAGCAGTTTGTCGCAGCGCATTGATATGTCATGGCGGTCACTGGCGAGGAATGTTCGCAGCCTTGTTCGAGCTCATGTCAGTGTCAGTCATGTTGCACATGAATCTGAGGACATTGCATGGCAGCAACGTCAGTGTGTAAACGCTGATGAAGGGGCTATTAGACAGCCCCAACCAAGGAACAACTAAGGTCTGACCCGACGGATCGGGGAAGGGTGCCTCTTACAGAGCACCCAGAACCGTGAAGTCGTGTAGGGTGTAGGTACTTCTCTCCTACGGAGGAAGGACCGAATCCCGAGCCATGGCTGAAAGCTACAATGCCTACGAGCTGGCCTTCGAAGGAGTGGACCATGAAGAAGTTTTCCCTTCTGGTGGGATGATGCGGACGTTCCTGAAGTTCCACAAGTTTCTGCAGATGTATTCTGAGGACTCGTCGCAGAGCGTGTCGCTCCCACCGAAGATTACGAAAGACAAAGTGGTCGACAATGATCTCATTCGCACATGGGCAGCTTTCAAAGCACCTCCTTTGGTCTTGCTGTTCACGTGTGCAAATCTGTCGCCAGGAGGGGATCTTTCCATTCGAGTCCGAGAAATCCTCAAGGCCTGCTTGTTTGCCGCCCCGGAGGAGTACATGGACAAACCCTATGGGGAGATCCTCGCCATGGTCATCAAGTTCGGTGGAGGTCTCAAACACATTGTTGCTGACTACGGAGGGAAGTTTCATGCCATCACAAGATTTATGGTGGATGAGGAAGTGATCCGCGATGATGCAAAGTTGGCTGTGGTTGAACTGGAACAAGAAAGAAAACAAGTTCGGTTCGACTTGAACACTGCAACCAGGAACATCGTCAGCGCGCACGTGTACTACAATCTCGCCGTTCTCATCAATTCCGTGGAGACGCCCTACCAGGCCGTGACAGACACGAGAATTCAACAATGGTATACGGTGAATCAGGACTACTACCACAATTTGCCTATGTCAGGCAGAGCACCTGACCAATCCGACCTGTTGGGAGAGCCTACGTTATGTAGGGTGTGCAAGCTGATGTACATGTTCGCAAAGCACACTGGGTATGGGCTTCGGACCTACAACCAGGAATGCGCAGCGAGCAACGATGGCGCTACGCCAATCAACGTTCACCAGCTGGCTTTGATGATGCGCACATTGCCTTAAGGCATGGGACATCCGCTCGCCTTTGCGATGAACTCACTCCAGGCGTTCAGTGTTTGTCTCCACGTGCTTCATTCCTATGTATCATGGATTGATCCACAAACTGGACTCCCGCATTATCGATGGTCTAATGACGTGCTCCCCGATTCCGACTACACCACGTATGCTTTCCTCAAGTACCATGTGGATGCCGTATGTGCAGCTCAGGACAAGAACGGTTTTCAACTGCCGGATGCGTTCCGTGGTTACACCTGGAACCAATGCGGAGTTGAATCTGGGTACGTGGTCGACTGCTCTACCAAACGCGCCACATTGACCATATGGGAAGCGGAATTTCAACAGATGAGGGCACCAAGTCCGCTTATGCAAGATGATGGCCTATTTCCGCCCAACCTTCAACGGCATCCTAGCTGGGTATACTCAACGGGGAGAGTTGCGATGCCTACGGCAAGCAACCTCGAACCGGAAGGAATCGTGCACCCTGAGCATGGAAGAACGCCGGAACAACCGCAAGGATCCGCTGCCGGACCTCGAGCCACCCCTAGCCACGGACCAAAGAGGGCAAGGACGGACGAGGCAACGGCATCGGCGTCATCATCTTCTGCGGCACCTCCTCCACAACAACCGACTTCGCAACCGGAAGAGGAACCATCGCAACCGACATGGGAGGAAGCTCCAATCCCTGCAGGCGCTCAGGAAAGTTGGTACCATTACGTCAACATCGATGAGAAGGGCTGTCGTTCGATCTTGCTGACGACGACCCGTGATCACGACGAGTACCCACCTGCCATTGATGAGACGCCAAAGTTTGTGGCCAACCACGACGTGGGGACCACACCGATTCAGCATTACGTCAGAAGACTGGTGACCTATTTGGCAAGGATCCGTTCCGTCTCTCAAAGTGATGACAAGGGTCTCAACCTGAAGGTCTACGTGAAGCTGAGTACAAAGGTGTGGCTTCGGATGTATTCACGGCTGTACCATGCATTGGCACTGGTATCATGCGTGCATCTTCCTTCTCCTCCAATGCTTACCTCGGCAGTGATGATCGAGGCAGATCGCGATCTTGTCGACAACGATGACATTCCGGAAGAAGCAAGGATCAACACCATGAACACGCTGAACGGATTTCGCAATAGTTTGGGTATGGGTGGCAAACCTGATGCCGCGACTATGCGCTCTCAATGCACGATCCTCGTCCAGGACTTCGACATGGTTGCAAGGACCAGGGGATCAACGCACACGGTGAGAGAGTACCTCGGCATGCATGGGTGGAGCGAGATCTACATTGTGAGCCCGTCGATCACCACAGGTGCCAACTACAACTTCCAAGTCACAAAAGGATCGTTGGAATCTGTGAATGCGACATTGGATGGCTTGACCGAAGAGCAGCTTGCAACCGTCACGCTGCACTACCACCTGTCTCTCCAGGCAATCCTCATCGAGAACATGTCTTATCCGATGAGTGAAGTCGGAGACGGAGCAGCGATCCGTACTGACTTGCAGCGGCAGCTCAAGGTGACGTACGTTGACCCTATCATCGCAGCAGGGAAGCGTACCACGCGCCCTCCAATTGTCAACATCAACCACGACTTACGGTTCGTTGGAGCAGCTAGCAATTACCTTCAGCACAAAGCTTCTCTGTTCAACGGTTTCCACGCGCTGGGAATGTATATTGAACTGGAGTTGCGGGCTCGAGCATGCGTGGTGATTCATGGATCTTCGTTTTGGTCAAGAATGTACAGCCAGATGAAACATGCGTCATCAGGCGTGCATACACTGTCAGCCGAAAAGGTTCCAGCACCGGACTCTCGGGTCAGGTTCAAATTGGGCTACGCTATCTATGAGAAGCAGCTGTTCTGCGAGAAGATGGTATCCACGTGCTTTGTTGAGGCATCGAAAATTCGCTCGTGGGACGAAACTGTTCGCGCCGACTCAGTCGCTCACCCGTCGCTTGTCGAGATTTGGGAGGACAAGAGTGAAGTCAAGACGTCCACCAGGATTTCGCAGACATGGTTCACGGGAGAACAGCAGCAACAGATCAGGTCGGATGCCCAGGGTGACACGGTCGCTGAATCGTCCACAGTCACCTGGCAGGACTTTGACATCGCCATGACCGTCCCCGAAGCCTACTACGACAACAGGCACTACTGGTTCCGGATCGACACCTATGCGACCCCGAACACCGGTTATGTCAAAGGGAGAACGTTCTATTGCCCTGGATGTGAAGCGATGAAGTTGGCTGAGTGCTACGCACAGGCCTTCTTCAAGCCGACCGGAAACGGGTATCCTGGACACTTCATTGGGTGCGCGCATACTTCAGCCTTGAAGATGCAGCATCAAATCGGCTCCTTCAATGACTTGGTCGCGTCCCAGAAGTACACCTTGGCTTGCGCAAAGCACCTTTATGACCTGATGCTTCAATTTGTGGACCCTCGCATGGACATCAAGGAGTTCCTCAAAGCTTGTGCGGAAGTGGTCTACGAAGACATTGGCAAGACGGTTTCTCACTACGGTGGTCTCCGAATCACAGCCAGTCAGGCCATCGAGTACGCGGCATGGGGAAAGGACAAACAGTTGGCATGGGACAGAGGATACGACTCCGAAGGCAAGACATGCTACATCTGCTACTACGATGCCGGGAACTGCGCTTATGCTGGTTTCATGAGAATGCTTTTGACTCCGGAGGAGCGCCAAGAATGCTACAGAGGGTCAGCTTTGCCCAAGGAGGAACTCCTGGGTGACACGGTGGAGCTGGCACTCGGGCTTCTTACAATTGCAATGAGACACCCAAGTCATTTTCCGAATTGGGGTGGCCTTGAGGGAGCAAATGCGTGCGTGAGGGGAATCGAAAGATCATTCTTCCGCTACGCGTCGGCCGAAGCTATTGAGCTGATCACGGTTGACTCCCCGCGCAAGAGGACACCGCCCAAGAAGAATGAACAAGTCGCTGAGATCGTCAACAATATGTCCGCTGACCTCGTGATTGATTTCACAGTGATCGTCGATGGCGATATCTACCCCGTAGAGATTGCGAGAACCGACGAGACACAGGCCGCTGACAACGTCACGGACGATCCAGGGTTCTCCGTTGCTCCACCAATACCTGCACAAGATGTAGATGTGGACGCGCAACCCGAAGAAGAACAAGGTGCAGAAGACCCTGATCCCAGACAGATGGTTCGAGAAGGATTTGTCGCACAGCTTCAGGACTATGTGGGAGTACTCGCTCAGGGCGAAATGTCGGTCGGAAACGATCGCCTCACGTTCTGTATCGCTTGTGGCAGTGATCAACACCATCTGTCCAATTGCACGGAAAATGCTGCGACCCGGGATCTGGTTCTTCGAGGCATCCAGATCATCAAGGAAAGCCTTCTTCGATACCCACGTCGAACACCTCAACAGCAAGATGAGCCAATGGACGTTGACACCACAGACCATGTGAGTGTCGCATCCTCGGACCGACGACCCAAGGCCAAAGCCC
>CAJNDT010001043.1:0-5000 GCA_905221615.1 Symbiodinium sp. CCMP2592
CTGCCAGGAACTTTGGGCTAGGTCAAGATGCAGGGCGATGATGAAATTGTCGTCCAGGCCTATGCCAAGCTGCTTCCCGCCAAGGTTCCAGGCAAAGTCGCGAGGTCCTTGGTCGTGATGTGGCGGAGAGGTTACCTAGACCAGCTGGAGATTCTTGGAATGAACACATATACATATACATATATATCTACATATATATACTTATACATATGCCGTATATAGACTATGTATTTAATTTTTTACTTATATAGAGCTAAGGGATGTCGACAAGGAAGTGGGCTTCCTGAACTTTTTGGAGTACCTCATGTACAAGATCGAGAATGATATGGACAGCGACCCCGAGCGCTGGCCGGAGGCGACGAAGCACATGAAGATGAAGGAGCACGGGTACATCCGCTTGTTGCTCAACGATGCTTCATTGATCGCTCTCCAAGCAAACCCAGGCCCCTTGAGCGGAATGACGAAGCCTCAACTACTGTCGGAAGCAGTGCGGGTGGGGCTTAAGGTACACCAGTCCTGGAGCGACCAGGAGTTGCGGGCGAGGATCATGGAGCACGTGGACGCTACATTTTTTTGAAATTGAGCCGCCCGTGCGCCAGGTCCGAGGATCTGACCAGTGCCAGGCGGCTGGGAGGTGAGCTCCAGGACAAGCCTCAAGTTTCCCAGATTCAAGGGGTCGTTTGTTAGAAGCGGCTTAATTCAAGTGCTAATCCAGGGCAGGCTACTGCCAGGGTATAATTCAAGCCGAGATCGATCAAGCCCTGCTTGACATGCAAAATTGTCTTGGCGAGAAGAGGACCTGAGCTGAAGTGTTTTTTCATAGTACGCTGCATGCTTCAGGCAGGCCTAGCCAGGTCCTGGGCTTCAAGCTCCAGGCAGGTCTGTCGGGTTTAAGTGCTGCAGGCCGCCAGGCAAGTCCTCAGGTTCTTAGAGCCATGGGCAGCCCCGCAGCTGCTGGCCGCGGCGGCGAACGCAACTTCGCCAAGCCGGAGGTGGACGAGGAGCACTTGCTGGACGTGTTCAAGAAACACGTCAAGCTCCTAGGTGTCCAGGCCGCCTTCAACTTCGACCCCTACGGCAACCTAGCCAAGACGAGTGCTGTCCAGGCCAAAGGGCTTTCAAAGGCGACGGTTTTGCTCAAGAAACTCCAGGCGGTGGAGAGCGGCTTGGCTTTCAAGTACAAGGACTTGAAGGAGTGCTTGGCCAAGGTCAGCAAAGACTACCCGGACCTCATCCACCAGGCCCCGCTGAGCAAGCAAACTGCTTGGGCTGGGGACACGGCCGAGATGCTGCTGACCGTCATGGCTCATGCTCGCCGCTTGTGCAACGACACCAGGTGCAAGGAGGCTTGCAGCAAGGCGACCCAGTTCGAGATCAAGGATCTCGAGGAACTCAGGGCGCTGCTTCTTCCAGAAGTGTCGGCCTCACCAGCCAAGCTCCAGCAGGCGGAGACCCACAACACCAAGCGGCCGAGCACAGGGACGCCAAGCCCTGCGACCAAGCCGCCAAAGCTACGGTCGTTAGCCCCTGCGAGCAGTCCGCTTCGAAAGATTCGGACCAGGGATCTGGAGCTTCCAGACACTCCCAAGACCGCCAAGACGAGTTTGAGCCAGGAAGCCGAAGGCAGTCCCGTGCCAGGCAGCAAGGCTCGAATCAGGAAGTCTTGGGAGGGCGAGGTTTTGAAGAAACCAGCTGCAGCCGCTAAGCCTGTGAAAAAGGACAGTGACAAGCCGAAGAAGAAGCCGGCCTCTAATCTTAACATTAGAAAAAAATTTTTGTTGTTCGTAAGCATATATTTCTATCTAGGAAGATGTATTTAAGTGAAGCCCTGAATGTTTTCTCCATCATCAGGCCCCCAAGGACAAGGACAAGCCCGAGTTGACGGAGGCTGAAAGGGGCAAGCTGCAGATCATGCACTACCACGACAGTGTCGCATTGAGAGTCGACGGTTCTAGGCAGCTTTTCCAGATCGTGTGCAGGAAGCATGGTCGGGATAAGACCAAGCTTCAGGTTGCCAAGATGAAGAAGAAGCTCGCCGAGGGCGGCTCTTTGGCAGAGGCCTTCAAGGAGAAGGCTAAGTTTTTGGAGTCCTAGTTTCAAGTCTTTTAGTGTTCCAAGCCAGGGCTGGAAGCCCGGTGGCCTCGACTGCATAAGCCAGTATGCATGAGTGAAAAACACATCGACCCTCCAGCTGCATGAGCCTGCAAGTAAAGTTTCAAGGGCTGGACAGCCCTTTTCGGCGGCAAATGCTCCCAAGCGAGATCGATCTTCGGCCGCTGCAGCTCCCAAGCTCAAGAAGCAGCTTTAGGAGTTACTTAGTCAGGCAGCCAAGGAGCTGCCAAGTCAAGCCGGTCCAAGCCATGGCCGGCCAGCAGCCTCGAGGGCGCCCAGGAGGACCCATCCCCGCGATGGGAAAGGGCCCCCAGCGAAACAGTCAGCCAGGCGGCACCGGACACTTGCACGCATGTAACAAAGTTTTGCATTTGTTTTAAGGATTTAACGAAACCGTTGATGTCTATGTTTGAAAGCACTCAGACTCAAGCGCCTGGCGAGAGAACTGGAGGGCGCTTTACAGCCAGTACAAGGACGAGGCCGGCCTTGGAGTAACAAGCAAAAGTTTATACATACATTATAATATATATATATATATCAAAAAATATACATAAAAATATGTACATATATATATATATATTTGTTTTTTATATGTTTGTGTCCCTTGTTGCGGTCCCTATCTAAGCCCCCATCCCCTAAAACTATATACTTAATGAAAACCCCTGCGGCCAGGGCGAGACCTTCGGCCACTGGCAAAACGATGTGGTGCAACACCTGGGCCTCAAGTTCAATACCCATATGCCCCAGGACCAGTCGATCAGGTTGTTCATTAACCGGGTATTTGAGCAATCAGGAACAATCGAGTCGATCGACGACTGGCTGGAGGTACAGTTGGATGAAATGAGCATAAAAAGGAGCAGCCAGGAGCCCCAGGATCCCCGCTCATCCAGGAGCCAGCAATCCCAGGAGCTCCACATTAATTGGACCTCCAATGGGCAGGATGAGCAGGGTCGACCCTTGTCACCCTGGAGGCGGCCACAGCCACTGCCTGCACCTCCTAAGGGCCTCCAGCTCCAGGGCAAGGCGTCGCCACCTCCCAAGCAGCCGCCGGCGAAATCACCTGCCCAGGAGCAGCTTGACTGAATTTACTTGACCTTTTAATCTTCAAAACCTTTAGCTGTCTTCAAGCCGTCAAGGGCTGGAAGCCTATTGAAGCCGTCAAGGGCTGGAAGCCCTATTGAAGCCGTCAAGGGCTGGAAGCCCTATTGAAGCCGTCAAGAGCTGGAAGCCCTATTGAAGCTGTCAGGGGCTGGAAGCCCTTTTAGCTGGAAGCACCCCCAAGTAGCAGTGGAAACACCCAAAATTAGCCCTTAAGTTTGAGTCATGATCTCAGGCCCGCTCCGCCCGCTACCCCGGCGACCTCAGTCCCAGCCACCACAGCAGAAGGCGACCTTCCAGGCTTGAATTATCCAAAGTCATGTATAAGCCACATGTAAAACGATTTTTGAAAACCCGTAAGCTTTCTTTGAAATCTCGGCAGCTTGCAGGAGGTCAAGCTGAGACGGAGGATCCCGCTGCCCTCGAGTTCTTGGAAGCCGAACTTGCCAAGCTCCAGGAGACCAGGCTCGAGGTGGCCCACGAGATCTACAGGCGCAACCGCGAGGTCGGATCTTTAAAACATAATTATCATCTACTCTTTAAGCAAAGATTTTATTGTAAAAAAACCTATTATACTGTTTCCTTCTATTCTGAATTCTAGGAATATACGATTTCCAAGGCCCAGCTCCAGGACGAGCAGGAAAACGAAAGGCAGGCCACAGAGACGGAATTCCAAGAATTCCAAGAGTCAATGGAAGAAGTCAAGGCGAACTCTGATGCCGAATGGGAGGAAAAAATGATAAAGGAGGTGGAGGAGAGGAGGGCCAAGAGGTCGAAGACGAGGAGTGACGACCTAAGCAGAACGCTGGTCGTCAAGCGCCAAGACCTCGACAGAGAGCTCTCCAAGCTCCAGGAAGCACTCATCTCCAGGTACGACCGGGACGTGAGGGACCAGTTGTCCAGGTTGAAGTTGGAAGTCTGGAAGTCCAAGGACCAGGACTTCACGACCAGGCTGGAGATGGAGACCGAGAAGATCCTCAAGCTTCGTCCACGCACTGAAGACATGCTGCAAGCTATGGACAACCTCAGGTCTCAAGCCGGTCTTCCCAAGTCCGACCGGTCCCAAGGTCCCCAGAGCCATGATCTTTTGGGTCTTGGCCAGGACCAAGTCGACCCGCCCCAGGAGCTTCCCCAGTTTGGCAGCCACCAAAAGCCCACCAGCAGCCACCAACACAACCCGGAGCAGACCACGGAGCAGCCCCCAGGCCCAGCAGACGGTACTGACAACACCGGCCAAGGGGATGGCCAAGGGGATGGCCAAGGGGATGGCCAAGAGGATGGCCAAGGGGATGGCCAAGCGGATGGCCAGAACCAGCAGGGGTGGACCAACTCCGGGAACCAAGGTGGCAACCAAGGCGGCTACCAAGGCGGCAACCAGGGCGGCAACCAGGGCGGCCCTTGGAGCAACTACTGCCGCACCCAAGGCCAAGGCTCCTCCTCCCACGGCTACCAGCAACAGCAGCAACAGCAAACAACGTTGGGCAGTGAGCCAGGAGAAGCCCTTGGAAGAATTCCCCCCTGGCTTCCGTACTGGGTCAATGCCACAGGCGAGCAAACCCAACACCCCAGACCCTAAGCTCAAACTACAAATTAAAGCCCACATTTTTTGTTCATCCCTTTTCAGGTGGCGACTACGTGGGCGACGCCGATGACAACTTCATCCACGCATTCGGCTGGGACTGCTTCGCCAAGTGCCGAAGCTGAGTCTTGTTTCTATTGGAATCGCTTTCATTGCATTCGTTAGAACCCATTCTTACGTCCAAGGGCTGGAAAGCCCTAGCTTTTTATTT
>CAJNDT010001043.1:10000-37500 GCA_905221615.1 Symbiodinium sp. CCMP2592
CAAGTTGCAAATTCCCCGCTTTGAAGCTTCGAGGACCAAGCCAGGTTTAGGTTTAGATGTCCAGGCGAAGCCATGTCAGGGAGGAAAAGGAAGACGGAGGACCAAGCTTCCTCTTCCTCCTGTCGCGAGATAAAGCCAGAATCTCCACTTGCGGTGGCCCTTTTAAGGCTGTGGTGTTTGGGAGACCTGAGCGCCAAGGTCGTCCAGGAGCTGTCCCAGGCAGCTGTCAAGTCAGGCTGCTCCCAGGCCGACCTTGTGGGACTTGCCAGCTTGGGTTCGCATGGTGTTAACCCGAACCACACGCACCACCAGCTGCTTTCCAGGGTCTTCAAGGACATGGCTGCTCCAGACCCAACGGTCGTGCAGACCAAGGCATGGGGGAAAAGCGCCACAGGCCAAAAAATCCAGGTAGACTGCAAGCTTCCAGTCATGCTTCCGCACAACTGGATGCTAAGCCTGGATGGCATGGACGATGACATCCTGGGTATCCAGGACATTGCCAAGTTTTGGGACAGCCAAAAAGGCGCTAACTCCAGGGTGTCGCAAAGCCAGGACTACTTTGACCAAGTTTTCCAGGACACCCAAGCCTTGGTCCCTTTCGCTTTGCACGGCGACGCAGCTCCCCACTCCAAGGTGGACAGTCTGCTTGTGATATCCATGAGAGCGATAACGTCACGACGTTCGATTGACGCTTGGCTTGTCTAGTATTCTTTCGGCAGTACGACCGCAAAATCACCATTTAGGTCTTGGTGTCTCTAATTTTTGCTTTCGCAGTCCAGGCAAGCAGCCAATTGTTGCTGGCCTGCATTCCCAAGTCGTGCATCACGCCCAAGCTCATGGAAGATCTTTGGACCAAGCTCTGCGAGTCCCTCCAAGCCATGGCCTCAGGAAGGTGCCCAACGACCTCCAGGCGGTTCAGGCCAGGAGTGATCTACTGCATCACAGGGGACATGGAGTTCTTCTACCAGGAATTCAAGTTCCCCAGGCCGAACCAAGCCAACCCTTGCCTTTGGTGCGCTTGCACCCAAGAGGGCGAGAACTGCTGGAACGACTTTCGCCAGGAAGCAGGCTGGAGAAGGACAACACTCAGGCCAAGGCAGCTGGAAGCCAGGCTGGAGCACCCGCTTTTCCAGGTCCAAGGCGTCAATGCTCAGGCTTTGAAGCTTGACGTCCTCCACGTCCTGGACCTCGGTGTGTCCTGCCATGTGGTGGGGAATCTGCTTTGGGAGATCATCGAAGACTCCAAGCCAGGTTCCAGGGACACCAACATGAGTTGCCTGAATGCCGAAATCCAGGAAATCTACCAGGAGCTAGGCATTCCTTCAGGCACCAGGTTGCCGAACCTGAAATGGAAGTCTGACATTGCCAGCAGTGCCAATGAGTACCCTTGCCTCAAGCACCAGAAGGGCAGGCGAATCAGGCATTTCATGCCTGTTGCTGTGGAGCTCGCCAGGAGGTACAGTGTCTAAGCTGCATTATATCTATAAATGTGAACACGACCTTATTCTTGTTTAAAGTTCTACAGCAATTTCAGGCTCCCAAGATGATCGCCGAAGCCTGCACCGACTTCGTGTCCTTGAGTCGCTGCGGGACATCTACGACTTGCTGGACAGGCAAGACTTCAAGTGGCCCCAGGACGTCAGGCGAAAATTCGCCGACCAAGTCCAGTGCTTGACCAAGCACTACGGCCATCTTGCCAAGCTGGCTTTTGATGCCCAGCAGTGTCGATATAGCCAAGTTTCCAAGTTTCACATGACGGCACACTTGCCAGAAGTTTCGCAGCACTTGGCCCCCAGGTTTTTTTGGACGTATGGTTCCGAATCCTTTATGGGCTTGATGTCTCACATCGCCAATGCTTGCCTTTCAGGCACTGCAGCTCACAAGGTGCCGGAAACCATCCTGTTCAAGTACAGGACGTTTTGGCATCTGCTTTTAAAGGGCTTGCTAGTGCTGGATGAGCCAAGCTGACCCAAGCAGCCAAGCTGCAAGCGGTCCAGGTCCACGCCAACTGCAAGCGGCCCATGAGCCATAAGCTGCTCAAACGGTCCAGGTCCAGGCCGACTGCAAACGGCCCATGGAAAACAAGTCGCTTGCGCCATCTGCTAAGGGCCGGACGGCCCTATACGTACATTCCCAAGTGGTATAATCCGGACGCTTAAAAATGTGTCGCCGTCTATAGCTGCAGTTTATAGGCTCTTCAGATGGCAAAAGTAGGAAGCCAGAAGAAGCCGGCCGCACGGCAGGCCAGATACTTGCCTGTGAGCTTGTCGAGCTTAAGTCTGTTTTTTGAAGTTTTGGCTGTGCCTCGACAGGCCCCGGTCTCGAAGAAGCCAGCTGCCAAGCTCGCAGACAAGGAGGCCGTCGTCAAGGTCAAGGTCGTCAAGAAAAGACCTGCGACTTCCACGACCTCCAGTGGCCAAGCTCCCAAGAGCCAAACCGCCACCTTGGAGACTCCTGCAGAGACGACAGCCAAGAGGCCAGCCGCCACCTTGGAGACTTCTGCAAAGGCGACAGTCAAGAGGCCAGCCGCCACCTTGGAGACTTCGGCAGAGACGACAGTCAAGAGGCCAGACGCCACCTTGGAGACTCCGGCAGAGACGACAGCCAAGAGGCCTGCAGCCGCCACCTGCTTTGCTCTCGAGGCGGGATTCTTTCAGTGCGATATATAGATTTTGTATATATATATATATATATCTAGATAGATAGATGTGAACCCCTATACCCTCATAACCAGCTTTTAAACCCTTACGCCGAAACAGATCTGCAGGAAGAAGACAACTCGGATGGAGGTCTGGAAGCCGTTTGGGAAGCTTGCCAAGCTGCCGAGACCATGGCCAAGGGGCCAAACCAGAGCCCGGACAACGTGAGCCTGAGCCAGGAAACGATGGTCTTGGGCATGTATGACCCTCCGATCACTCAGAGTGACTTTGAGCAGGCCATGAAGGAGTGGCCAGAGGAGCCTGACTTTTACCACGACCCCTCACAGGAAGCTGAAGCGGAAGCTCCGCCGGGTCACCTTCTCGTTTGGGATTTTTTGTCCCCGATTCAAAAAATGATCATCAAGCAAAACCCGAGAGTCAGGGACGGCTTGCAGCCATGCGGGCTGCCAGTGTCCAATACCAAGTCCAAGCCCAAGTAGCCCGGAGCTTTTTTTTGAAAGGTAAGCTCCAAGCCTCCACGGCCAAGTTTTGAGGAAGAGCTCAAGAGAATCTTCACCCAAGATTCCCTGCCGCAGCTGTGGAAAAGAAGTGTTAGGCTGGAATGCCTGAGTCCAATTCCACGTCCAAGTCCAAGTAGCCAGGAACCGTTTTTGAAAGTTAGGCTCCGAGGCCTTTACAAGGCCAAGTTTCGAAGGAGAGCTCAAAAGAAGCTTCACCCAAGATTCCCTGCCGCTGCTGTGAAAAAGAAGTGTTAGGCTGGAAGCCTTCTGGGAAAGGGTGGGGAAGAGAAAGTGAGAGATAGAGAAAGAGAAAAAAGAAAGAGATAGATATATAGAAATAAAAATACAGGTAGAGATGGAGAGATAGAGAGACAGGGAGATATAAGAGATAGAGAGATAGAGCGACCGAGCGGTAGAGCGGTAGATCGAGCGATAGAGCGGTAGAGCGATAGAGAGATATACAGCGATAGAGAGATAAAGAAGTAAAGATGTAAAGGTAGAGATATACAGGCAGAGATACGGATAAAGGTACAGGTTGAGGTCGAGGTAGAGGTATTATATATAGTGGTGGAGGCAGAGATAGCGCTGAAATCTATTGATGTCAGAAGTGTTTCTCGTTTGATTTGAGATAACATTTCTATTGATTTTATGGAAAATTTCTATTGATTTTATGGAAAATTTCTATTGATTTTATGGAAAATTTCTATTGATTTATGGAGATTTTCTATTGATTTTGATGTGGAGGTTTCTATTGATTTTTATGTCGCAGTTCTATTGATTTTGAGGATTTAAATTTCTATTGAAAAAGATCGTTTTCTATTGAATTTGATCGACACAATCAAAACGCTGAGAATTTTCAATCCCGCTTGATTTTTTTCAATCGGCGGTCCTCTGGGCATCCACGATGACATGGTTGGTCCCAAGGAAATGGTAGCGGCGAAATTCGGGAACTTCCGTCGAGAATTCTTCAATGACGAGGCCTGCATGGACGTGGTACGTTCAGTCTCTGGAGGAGCAGGGCAACGCCTTCTCTCCAAGCTCAAAAGCAACGCGCATCGCGCTGATGTTTTCAGATACGTCGAGCACTGGCTCCGTGGCGGCATCTACCTGGACATCAAGACTGCTTTCCTGATTACGCCGCAGGAGCTTCACTCCTCCATCGTGGCCGAGTGGAGGCAACAGCCACTCCTCTCCGACCTTGCCTCCCAGGCCTACGGTTGGGACGCCGATAACTTGCGAGCTAGTGGTCCTCCTGATTACTTTCTCACGGCCATTGGCCAGAAAAAGGACCACATCTTCCAGGGAATACTTCTTGGACGCCAGCAGCACCCCCTCATGACAGCTGCCTTGCGCCATGCCTTCCAGCACAAGTATGTGGATGCTCAGGGCACCGTTAACGAGAAGTACCTCTTCTTCTGCGTTGCTCTTTACGAGGTCATACGCCAGGACCTGCTCAATGACCAGGTTCTTCACCCGACGGTGCAAGGCCGCAGCTTGGCTCCTGGCTGGCATCTCACTCAGACCATGGGCCCGATCTACCTGCTGCAGGAGGTCCATGAGAATGCGCTGAAGAAAACGCCGCATGCTCCTCCCAACGAGGGACATGGTTTCCGGACAGCTACCGAGCAACTTGTTGCTCTTACTCGATGCTGGGGTTGGAACAAAGGCTGGAAGGCAGATCCAGCTTCCACCAGAGCCAACAACGACGCCATCCTTCGTGGACTCCCTACTGCCCTTCATGATGCACAGGAGGCTGGCAACGCCACGGCTCAGCGAGGCAACGCCTCCTCAACCCAGGTGCCCAACCATCCAGGCCCATGTGCTCGAGGCGCTCGAAACCAGCCTCCTCGACAGGATTGTGCAGCTCATAGAAAAGTGGCCTCGGTTTTACGGCGAGCTCACCAAACAGCAGGTACAGGAGCTCATCCCACGTGGTCTGGGCATAGGCACCTCTGAACATGGCGACACCCTGTGCTGTGTCTTCTGCACAGGCAGGTCGGGTGGACCCTGCATGTTCCACACCTCCCAGGGTCTCTTGCCACACTTCATGCGGACTCGCGGCAGCGGTGCTACATGGCATCACGCAGGGGAGGAGGCCTACGCTAGAGCCGCTAGAGCTTCTACTCAGCGCTCAGGCCCGAACGCTACGACAGCTTCCTCCTCGGATTCTAGCAACCAGCGACCCAGCGAGCCTGCCTCCCCTCCGCCATACGCCGCACCGCGGCCAGCCATCCTTGATGCACCGCATCGTCACGAAGCTCCTCCTCCAGAGCCAGATGACACTCCACCTACAATGGAGGAGCTTTGTGGCGAGAAAGACTTCTACGATTGGGTGGTGGCTGTGGCGGACCTCCAGTCGTTGACGGCTCCAGAAGTCGTAGGTGTCCTTCAGCCCCAGGAGTTCACAGCGATATGGAACGCCCGACTTCAGGTGCTTGCCAAGCCGCCTACGGTGCTCGCTGGCCTCAGCACGGTCTACCAGAAGCCTGGGGACGATCGCAAAGACCTCAGCTGGCGCTCCGTGATCTCGGGCAGGCTCGTTGTCCACCCCTCCGGCCACCTGACGATGGTCACGAAGGACCGCACCGGCCAGGAGCACATCCACCCCAAGCTCACGACCTGGCTTGGGGGTCTTCAGGCGATCATCAAAAACGGGGTCCCCTATGCTCTGTTGGCTACCCAGGATGAGTTTCGCCTCTTCGCGACGACCCTGCAGACCATCTACGAAGCCGCCACCAAAAAGGCACACCAGCCCTCCCATGTCAATATCATCCAGGCCACGCGCGACAGCCACCCCACCAATTAAGATCACGCACGGCCAGGTCTTGGACAGCAAGCTGAACGTCATTCGCAATGCCACAGGCCAGCAACTTCGTAGTCGTCGAGAACGGCAAGCTGATTACAGGGAGAACAAGGAGTCAAGAAGGTCAGACTCTTATGGGTCTCAAGGGACCTCATCAGGTCATTACTCCCGATCTGCCGGCTCCCAGGACTGGCAAGACTGGGAAGACTGGGAAGAGAACTCCTATGCCGCCAAGAACTCCGACTACCACGACTATTACCGCTGAGCCGTTGAATGTACAAGTGGCATCACGCGTCTCACCTTTTGCTGACTGTTGCGTTTTGCCTCGCTTTGCACACGGGCAACGCCCCAGCTGCAGCCAGGCAACGTCCTGCGTCGTCAATGAGAGTTGTCGGATAGCAGGCATACCACTCTTCCTGCGCTAGCCTTGCATTGCATCGCCTGCTACTCGGGCAACGCCCGCATTGACGCCAGGCAACGTCCTGCCACCGAGAACTGAGTGCTTCCCAACGGCAAAGTTGGACCTCGGATCAATAGGTATCGGCCACTTTGCATTGCTGATGTCTTAGAGCGGGGCATCACTTCCCCAGGAATCACTTGCTTTCTTCACTGCATGTGCATGTGCAATGGTCTGCGGGACTGTTCCAGTTTCCAAGCTCTTGCGGCTTCAGCAACAGGACTAGCCAGGAGTCTCTTCACGGCATGCTCCAAACCCGAGACTTCCCACCGGACTTGTACGCCGTGGCCCTCGAGGAGTATCTCTTGTTACAAGCTATGCATACGCTGGCTGCTAGACAACCGCCATTATCACTTCCGGCAGAAGCGGGGGTGCTCTCCTACAATGATTTGCTACATCTGGCCACTCAGACCTTTGGCCAGAACCGGATGCAGGAATTGTCCAGCTACCTTGCACGCCTGCAACCTTGTCTTCCTCGCAGCCTTGACACGCACATGCCTTTCCCCTACGGTGAGTTGGACGCGCAGGCCCCACGCGCAGAGGTTCTGGCATGGCATCTTCTGCAGGATGCACAATCACCGCTCTGGTGTGCTGTACGTACAGCAGTTCGAGCTCTGGTATGGCGGCCGGGTCGCCAGCGCTTCTCCAACAGCAATGCCAACAATGTCACCTTTGGCGCCTTTGCACGTGGACCTATTGGGCTATGTGCTGACACAGTTCGGCATGGATCCTTCTGTCGTCTGCTCAACCGGCTGATTGAGCACATCTGCCCAGAACACAAATGGAATACTTTTTCATTGAACTACAACGTTCGCACGCCTCCACATCGAGATCAGTCCAACTCCAAGACGGGCACGTTGTTGCTCAGCCTCTCTCATCATGACGAAGGCTCAGTCTGGGTAGAATCCTGGCATGGCACCGACTACGAGGAAACTGATCTTGGCCTACTGAGCGGCCGCCCATTTAGCTTGGCCTTCCAGGCACTTAT
The DNA here is from genome assembly GCA_905221615.1 of Symbiodinium sp. CCMP2592. NCBI lineage: Eukaryota > Dinophyceae > Suessiales > Symbiodiniaceae > Symbiodinium > Symbiodinium sp. CCMP2592. The sequence continues at coordinate 17,409 of CAJNDT010001043.1, forward strand.
TTTCCCTGCTCACAATCATGTTCATTGCACCCGTGGCTGGAGCCTAACAGATCGCGTTACACTAGCGGCATACTGTATATCCAATCCTTGCCGGTTGCCGAGTGCGCTTAAGGCCACTCTCAGCGATCTTGGCTTCCATCTTCCGTAGGGCTGTCAGTTCGAATCAACTATTACTGAGAGAGCAGCCTACACCCGACACGTCGGGCAACGCTCGCGGCTCTCATTCAGGCAACGCCTATCTGCCACATAGTCAACTGCACTTTTTAGTTTACATCGGTCTTCAATGGCAAGGAGCTTCTGCTCCCGGGGGTACCATGAAGTACTGATGCAATCTGCTATCCAAAAGAGGAGCTAATGTTGGATACCGATTAACAACCCCCCCCCCCCGCTGTCAAGGTTGGCCCGCTTGAACTTGTTCATGGGTTCAAGTTTTTACCGCCCCCCCCCGATTAAGTAGTAGTACAGTAGTACAGTAGTACAGTAGTACAGTAGTACAGTAGTAGTATAGTAGTATTACAGTAGTATAATAGTAGAACAGTAGTTTAGTAGTAGTATTGAAGTCTAGTACTATTGTAATAATACTATACTACTGTACTGCTTCTATAGAAGCAGTACAGTAGTATAGTATTATTACAATAGGGGGTTGGGGGTTTGAAGGGGTTCAAGGACTTGAGGGGGTTGAGGGGGTTGAGGGGGTTGAGTAGTAGAACAGTAGTATAGTAGTAGTACAGTAGTTTAGTAGTAGTATTGAAGTCTAGTACTATTGTAATAATACTATACTACTGTACTGCTTCTATAGAAGCAGTACAGTAGTATAGTATTATTACAATAGGGGGTTGGGGGTTTGAAGGGGTTCAAGGACTTGAGGGGGTTGAGGGGTTTGGGGGTTCAAATGTGGCCGGCCATGAGCTTGCCATCAGCTCAAGAGTGCCCGCATAAGCGCCGCATCCCCACCCATTGGCCATGAGCTCCAACATGAGCGGCAACGAGGGAACCATGGGAACCATGGCTGAGAGACTGGGGCATGATTGGCAATTGTGAGTAATTACTTGGTTAATTACTTAGGATTGGGTCATTAGTAATTCATTAATTATTTGGAGCCGAGGATGGGCCAGCTGATGAGTCAGATCCATGGGTTGCTCCATAACATGGAGCGGCGAGCCGTCATGGGCCGGATAAGTAAGCATCTTTTGTATTTTAAATTAATTAGTTAATGAGGTATTACAGGTTTAATTACATTTGTCTTGAGCCAAGGACGAAGTCCATGGCAGTTTCCGCGATCGCCTCCGCCATGTTGCCACCAGGCTCATGGCGGGGCGATCATGGGTTTTGGTCAATTGGCAGTGGCTCGGACCGTCATTAGTAATTAATTAGTCATAATAAGAATGTAAATTACATATTTTAAGCTCTGAAGCCCATACATGAGGCAATGGCGCTGCGATCAGTGGATGAGAGATGAGCTCCTCCACACGTGGATGCTCTATGCTCCTCCCCTGGTATTAATTAGTGTTTTTTAAATAATAAGTAATTAATTAGGGTTTAGGGTGCAATTAGGATTGGGTTTAGGAGTGCTTCGGGTTTGAGTTCGTGCATGAGGAGCATGACATTGTCATGAGCCATCCAATGCTGCATCAGCACTGGCGCATCATATGCACGGTGGCATGGGTGGAGGCCCCTGGCAAAAACATAAAACCCCCCCCCCTAACCCCTGTAAAACCATAACTATCCCTAAACCCTAAACCCTGCAGGTGAGCCTGGCATTGTTCCGGACCCATGAGTATGACAGCGATGAGTCTGGATGCTGCAGTAGTTCTTTTTTTAGATTAGGGTTTAGGGTTTAAGGTTTAATTAGGGTTAATTAAACCCTCCTAAGTAAACCCTACTTAACCCCTACTTTAATTAACATAATTAAACCCTAAGCCCTAAACCCAGGCTGTATGATCCTCGCAATGATGAGATCAGCGATAAGCACATGGTCATGAGCGAGGTGACGCAGAACATGGAGTCTGCCATGAGGACAGCCTTCATAATTGAGAGTAATTAGAGCCCAAACCCCATAAGGCCCAATTAACCCCCCCCAGCCCTTTCAGGACGGAGATCTTTGAGCTGGCATCATGGGAGACTGTGTGGGGCGACATGAGAGGCAGCTCAGGGAATAATTTAAGTATCAATTTTCCATAATTTGTTACGGTTAATAGATTATTGAGAAATATGTTATGGTAATTTATTAGTTAGCTAGTAATAAGATTCAGCCGAGGCAAGCATTGGCTGATCAAAAGCTGGCACGGCATGGCCCGTTCCCACCATGAGCCGGCCAAATTCAGAGCATGGGTTGAGACCCATGGGCCAGAGCCCAAAGCGATCATGCGGTCCTACCATGGGCATTTCATGCCCATTGAGGCGGAGGCATGAGCCCTCAGCCCGGCCATGAGTCCATGAGGAGATGGGCTCGTATATGAGCCATAAGGCTGTAGATCCCATGAGGAGATGGGCTTTTTTAAAAGCACCCATGACGCCAGCCATGAGCTGCATTAATTAGTTCAGTTAGGGATAAGATTAGTCTTTGGGTTTGTTTGGGGTTTAATTAAGGTTTAGGGTTTAGGATCAGGTTAAGCTCGGCATAGCGCCGCATGAGTAAGTAATCAATGCATGAAGCAGCATGGCATTTTTCATGGGTGCGATGAGGGGATGGCTTTCTGATCTTCGCATGAGAGCAGCGAAACACATGGGGAGGGTTGGGCCCTTACTTAAAGGATCATGGGACTTAGTAATTAACTAGGGTTATAATTAGGGTAATTAACTATACTTATAACCCCAGTTAGGGTACTTATAACCTTACTTACTAAGTCCCATGATCCTCCAAGTAGTTAATGCCAAAACTCCAAACCCCATACTGCCCTTATCCCTAAACCCTTTAACTACACCCTAGACCCTCAACCTTAAACCTTAATTAAACCCTTTTAACTTAACCCTAAACCCTAAAACCCTAAACCTTAAACCCTTCGAAATAAACCCTACACCCTAAAACCCTAAACCTTAAACCCTTCGAACTAAACCCTAAACCCCAAAACCCTAAACCTTAAACCCTTCTAACCAATTAAACCCTAAAACCCTAAAACCCTGAAACCCTTGTAGCTAAACCCTAAACCCTAAATCCCTAAACCTTATATAAATCCTTGAAAATAACCCCTAAACCCTAAAAGCCCAAACCTGACACACTGCTGCGGGCATGAGCTGCATGAAGCCGCACAAATGCAGTGACTTAGATGAGCTGTGGGCATGAGCTGCATGACACCGCTTGCATGCAGTGCTTTCGATCAGCTGTGAGCATGACAAGCATTGTGGATGAGCTGTGGGCATGAGTTTTTGATAAAATGTGATTTTGAGCTTTAGGCATTTGTTTCATTAAGTTTCACATTGTGCCTTTTTCATGACATAGGTTTTCAAGTGAGTGTGCATCTGTATCACGCCATGGTGTGGAGCATCAGTCTTCGTGAGCAGGTGACATGCCACAACAGGTTTGCCATCCTGTCGCAACCAGATGAGGATGAAGATGAGCTCATTGCTTTGAACGACATGTTCTTCGACTGGGATGAGCTGGAGAACAGGTGGAATGAGATGAATGAGCCTTGGGAGCTTCATGATTTTTCCTTCATGGGGAGGTTCTCATGGTCTGATGAGTCAGAGAAGACTGGGGTTGCTCAGCATGTTTACCAGCACGAGCATGTCAACAGCATGAGCCGCAGCAGCAAGGGCATGAGAGAAGTGAAGAAGCATGCTGTTGTGAGAGACAAGAAAGCAGCATGCAGTGAGCCCATGCCTCAGATCATGCCAGCTCCCATTCGAGATGAGGGCTTGCGGCAGAGGCTGCATGAGAGCATTCTGAGCATGCAGTTGACAAGGCATTCGCAGTACCATGCGATTCGCAGCATCATGAGAAAGGCATTCAAGACGCATGCGAAAAAGGAGCGACGACTCAAGCGCCAGCATGAGCAATTGAAGACCTCTGCATTCTTCGATTGGGACGAGTTAGATGCTGCTGAAGACAATGAGCTGAGCAAGCGATCAAACTCATGGTTCGATTGGGATGAGCTGAGTTCTGCTGAAGCCATCAGCAAGGCCAGCATGGGGAAAGCATGTAAATGTGCCTGTGATGAACATGTTTTCCGTCTCTGATATAACTATTCTCCAATCCTCATTCCTTATATCTCTGATATTCTCCAATCGAAATTCCTTATATCTCTGATATATTCTCCAATCCTCATTCCTTATATCTCGGATATTCTCCAATGGAAATTCTTTATATCTCTGATATATTCTCCAATCCTCATTCCTTATATCTCTGATATTCTCCAATCGAAATTCCTTATATCTCTGATATATTCTCCAATCCTCATTCCTTATATCTCGGATATTCTCCAATAGAAAATCCTTATATCTCTGATATATTCTCCAACCCTCATTCCTTATATCTCTGATATTCCCCAATCGAAAGTCCTTATATCTCTGATATATTCTCAAAGCTTCGGGCTTTCTAGGTCAAAGCAAAGGGCCTGCAAATCCCTGGTCCCGGGCCGGACCCTGTTAATCGGGGGGGGTTTCCTGCTATTCTGGGGGGGGCGGGGCCTGCAAAGGGGTAGCCTTGGAAAACTTGACAAACCTAGTCTTTTTATATACGGTTTAATTAGGGAGCCACCTGTTTCTGGCAGCAGAAGATATCACCGAAATCCCAGGGATCCCAAGGCCAGGGATCTCTGACCCTTCCATCTCAAAGCTTCGGGCTTTCTAGGACAAAGCCAAGGGCTTGCAAATCCCTGGTCCCGGGCCGGACCCTGTTAATCGGGGGGGGTTTCCTGCTATTCTGGGGGGGGCGGGGCCTGCAAAGGGGTAGCCTTGGAAAACTTGACAAACCTACTCTTTTTATATACGGTTTAATTAGGGAACCACCTGTTTCTGGCAGCAGAAGATATCACCGAAATCCCAGGGATCCCAAGGCCAGGGATCTCTGACCCTTCCATCTCAAAGCTTCGGGCTTTCTAGGTCAAAGCCAAGGGCCTGCAAATCCCTGGTCCCGGGCCGGACCCTGTTAATCGGGGGGGGTTTCCTGCTATTCTGGGGGGGGCGGGGCCTGCAAAGGGGTAGCCTTGGAAAACTTGACAAACCTATCTTTTTATATACGGTTTAATTAGGGAACCACCTGTTTCTGGCAGCAGAAGATATCACCGAAATCCCAGGGATCCCAAGGCCAGGGATCTCTGACCCTTCCATCTCAAAGCTTCGGGCTTTCTAGGTCAAAGCCAAGGGCCTGCAAATCCCTGGTCCCGGGCCGGACCCTGTTAATCGGGGGGGGTTTCCTGCTATTCTGGGGGGGGCGGGGCCTGCAAAGGGGTAGCCTTGGAAAACTTGACAAACCTAGTCTTTTTATATACGGTTTAATTAGGGAACCACCTGTTTCTGGCAGCAGAAGATATCACCGAAATCCCAGGGATCCCAAGGCCAGGGATCTCTGACCCTTCCATCTCAAAGCTTCGGGCTTTCTAGGTCAAAGCAAAGGGCTTGCAAATCCCTGGTCCCGGGCCGGACCCTGTTAATCGGGGGGGGTTTCCTGCTATTCTGGGGGGGGCGGGGCCTGCAAAGGGGTAGCCTTGGAAAACTTGACAAACCTAGTCTTTTTATATACGGTTTAATTAGGGAACCACCTGTTTCTGGCAGCAGAAGATATCACCGAAATCCCAGGGATCCCAAGGCCAGGGATCTCTGACCCTTCCATCTCAAAGCTTCGGGCTTTCTAGGTCAAAGCAAAGGGCCTGCAAATCCCTGGTCCCGGGCCGGACCCTGTTAATCGGGGGGGGTTTCCTGCTATTCTGGGGGGGCTTCCTGCCCTATTCTGGGCAGAGAAAAAGATAATTAATAAATGTCTTGCTTCTGCTTGTGCAGGAGAAGGCAGAAAGGGAGTACTGGCGAAGCATGATGCGAATGAGGGGAGGCGGTGATGAGTCGCAGCATGAGCAGGAGCAAGAGAATGAGGAGACAGCCATAGTCCTGGACGATGAGGACAAAGCCCTCTGCCAGACTCCTGTGGCACAGAAAGAAGCGGATGAGAGCATGAGCCCACCCACGGACCGTGTCAAGCGACAGCTGAGCTTTGGATCGGCTTCATCAGCCGAGTCCAAGCAGTCAAGGCTGCATAAGTTCTTCCGGTCTCCGTCATCCTTCTCTGACGACAGCAGCATCCATGAGACGCCCAGTCCGCCGCCCAAGAGGCCAAGAAATCGCATGGAAGACACTCTTCGTGAGATGTTGAAGAGTGGGCAGCTGTCGCTTGATGGGAAGAAGCTGACCCTGACAGCCCATGAGGATGTCATGCCCAAGCTGCAGCAGGAGGTGGGCAAGAAGTCTGGGAGGTTCGGAGGTCGGCCCATGAAGCCGGTCAGCGAGAGGAGAGGGATCATGGGTGGCCAGAAGTCCAACCGGAGAAAGGCCAATGAGAAACCTCGGCAGTTTGAGTTGTCTGTGTCCATGAAGAACCGCATCTGCCAGCAAATCTATGAGACCCGTGGGCACCATCCCGCTGAGCAAGACATGCTCAAGGCCTTTGCAAAGAAGAGCAAGATGAGGTTGGACAAGCTGCAGGACATCTGGGCCAACAGGAGCACATGGGCTCATGTCGAAAAGAAGGACTATGGCAACATGATCGGTGGGGAGCATTCCAAGCAGAGGCCAAGGATGAGAGCAGAAGGTGCTGTTGCCAAGCGACAATTCCCTGAGGTCGTCCAGAAACTTGGCCATTGGCTTGACAAAGAACGAGCCCATGGTCATCAGGTGCTGCAGCGGCACCTGGCATGGCAGTATGAGCTGCTCCTTCAGGAACACATGGTTGAGCTTACGGAGCTGCTTGAGTCTGAGAAGAGTAAGGACATGAGCACAGAGGAGCGGCAGCAGCATGAGGTGAAGCTAAAGCTTGCAGAGAAGCAGATTGAGGCCATGCATGGGAGCGAGAAGCTGATGAACAAAAGGGCAAAGACATTGGCCACATGGCTTGGGGCTGAGACGAGGGTTCCAAACCTCGTGACCCAGATCAGTTCCGTGGAGCAGCAGGTGAGGGCTGAGCTCTCGTGGCAACACCATGACTGGTGCATTCACAAGGTGGCATCAGCAGATGAGGACTTCATGAGACAGTACTTTGCCAGGCCCAATGAGATCACCCCAGCCATTAGAAAGGCATGTGTTCTGGGCTTCTCCGATCAGGTGCCACTCTGGCTGAAGTCTGGGTCCAAGAAAGAAATCATGGCTTCATGGGAAGTAGCAGGCCTCAAGAAGAAGAAGCAGCATCCGCACCTGCATGAGCCGCAGCAGACCGCAGATGAGACACACCCGGCAGCTGAGGAGCCTCATGAGGAGTCGAAAGCTGAGGAGCCTCATGAGGAGTCGAAAGCTGAGGAGCATCATGAGAAGCAGCCACATGAGCAGGAGGAACCAGGTGATGAGTGGAAGCTCGCCATGCCAGATGAGAAGCATGAGATGGCCCATTTGACCACCCGTCGGCAAGAGAAGGCCGATAGGTACAGGGTCACATTTGAGGCCATGCAGCTCGTGAGTGGCTTCTTCGACCATGAGAAGACCCCCGAAGGCCACTGCATGAGAGGCATTCTGATAGTTCCCGGCCAGCATGCACGGTTGGATAACATTGACGAGCATGGGAAATGGAAAGAGGATGAGACATTCTTCTACATGGGTCAAGAGAGACGCCACATCAGAGGTGAGAGCTGCGGCCGAGCTCTCATCAGCTGGCGAAAGCTGCGAGATGAGATGCCACAAGCATTCCGGCATTTCTCCGTCATGAGCCAGCCTGCATCCAACAGCGATGGGATTTGCTTGCCATGGGTCATAAAGGATCAGGCTAGGCAGTTCCCATTGAGTGTGTGGATGAGGGATGCGTATGGGCCTGCATTCACATCAGATACGGTCAAGACCCTCTTCATGGGGCATCAGGTTCAGTCGAGCATCATGCCGAAGATGACATCAGCATTACAGCTCACTGATACAGATTTTTCACATGCCTTTAAGGCATCAGTGAGAAGAGCCATCGATGAGCAGAGCATGAGGCAGGCGGCTCGCCGGAATGAGGAGGATGGGCACCATGAGCAGCAGTTCCCGAAGATGGGCATCAAGGAGATGGCATTGGCCATCGACGCTGCCATGGAGCACATGATCCAGATGAATGAGAAGACGGAATGGGTCCTGGCTGGGCTCCGCCGCAATGGGTTCTTGGCCCTGAGACCTGATGAGCATGGCAAGATGAGGAAGTGCGATCACGAGGCATGGGCCAAGGACAAGCCATTGGGCTGCAAGAGGATCCATCCGACATGGGTCGCCAATCGGTATCAGCATGAGAACAATGGAGACATTGAGAAACCCAATTGGGCTCGCATTGAGGGAGCCACTGAGTTGAGTGACCTGGCCCATTGGCACTACAACGATGGGTTCAAGGATGCCCCAAGCTGGGAGGACATCCCATTTGATGAGCATTCCGAGCCTGAATGGCAGGCATGCGCCAAGTTCCAGATGCCATTAGACCTGAGAAGGGCCATGCTGGCAAGAGAGGCGACCATGAGCGATCAAGCCAAGGAAAAGAGGGAGAGGAGAAGAGAGAAGAATAAGACCAGGCGGCAGAAGAAGCAACAGGAGCATCAGCTCACGGATGAGGTCCGGGAGGAGCTGAGAGCAAGCATGCAGGAAACCTCCAGGCTCCTCGCCCTTCCTACTTGCCCTAAACCCCCATGAGACTCTCCTCCTGTCATGCCACCAGCCAAGGTATGCCGCCATGAGGATCTGCCAGCATCGGCCTCGAAGAGAGGCAAGGCGAAGGCCAAGGCGAAGGCCCAGGCCAAGCCCGAAGCCAAGGCCAAGGGCATGAGCTTGGCCAAGATGGGCAAGATGGCCAAAAAGCAGCATAAGAAGCAGCTCAAGAAAAATGCATTGAGCAAAGCGGTGGATGAGCTCCCTGAGCCGCCATTGCCTCCGCCACCCGGCCCACCAGCTATGAGTGCAGACACTGGTGAGCATGACATGACCAAGGGCACATGGAGGATAGTCAATGAGGCCTGTGGGTTCGAGAGAAAATTAGCTGGTTCAGCAAAGCCCATCATAAGCTCTCCCTAGCCGCAGGACGCTGGCATTTCGCTGTATGGGCGGCATGGGTCCATTCTGGGTGTCGGCCGTCAGAACTGCCACATGCTGCTGGAGAAGGACCATTTCTTCCCCAAGCAGCAGAAGGCATGGGTCAGCAAGAGCCATTGTGAGCGATTGCCAGAGGGTGAGCATAAGGTGTGGAAGTGGGCCCAGATGTCCTTCTACCGGGCCTGGAAGCAGGAAATGCTGCTTGACATGGGGCTCTTGAGCCAGGACCTGGATCAGCTGGATGGGCTTGAGCAGGTTCACATCCTCCCATACCCAGCCATTCAGGCCGGCGGCATAGAGCTGCAACAGCTGCATTTGGGCTGGCGAGTCCTGCTTTGGCACATGCTCCAGAGCTCAATGCCCTGCAAGAGCATGGGCTTCATTAGTCCTGGATGGACACAGCCACTATATCTGCATCATGACAATGCCAAAGTGGATGTGGATGCATTCATTGAGTGCATCAAAAAGCAGATGAGTGCTCATACACTGAACTTCCTCCCCCTGGGGTCTGCTGGGCACTGGGTTTTGCTCGTCATAGATGCGACACATGAGTCTGAGACTCCCAAAGTGAGGCACACCATGCTTTTTCCTCCTTTTCCCTATTATAAGGTAGACTTGTGCATGGGGACTCCTTATTTCGCATTCGCACGCAGAGCCATCCCTGAGGTACTATGACTCCCTGCCGGATGAGTCCCAGCGATGCAGGGACTACGCTGAGAAAATCTTGGCATCCCTGCTCTCCATGGGCCTGGTGCATGAGGCGGTGCTGCCTCCTCGCAGGAACAAGGTCTTCCAGGGAGTCGATGAGTGCGGATTCCATGTTCTGGCTGCCATGGAGCAAGAGGCCGCAAAGGCCATGGGGTTTGGAAAGGCCAGCACTGGGTGGCCTTCGCATTCGGCGAAGAAGTGGCATGAGCGGCTGCATAAGGTCACAAATGCTCTCCGCACTGAGCAGACCAAGCGACTGGATGAGCTGAAACAGCATAAGAAGAAGGAGGAGGCCTTGGGAATCAAGATACTCGGACCTTTAGTATTTAGGCCCATTTTCCCTTTTGTAATTAGTCTTAGACATACAGGGACCCTTTTCTTCCTGGGCTTCCCAGGATGAAAAAAGAGCGAGAGCACATGGCGGCCATGGCTGAGAAACGCATGAGCAAAGGCCTTGAGCTGACTGCGCTTCAGAAGATGGCCCATGAGGTCATTAGCCAAGGCAAAGTCCTTGAGATCGAGGACATGCCTCAGGCATACTGGGATGAGAGAAATCGAATCGAACTCTATGAGATTGGAGTCTGCAGCCGCTGCCGGCATGCCTCAGGCTGCCTGAGCTGCGATGAGGGTAAGCTCCTCGCATACTGGATGAGGAGGGAAGCCCGCAGATTGGGCAGGAACATTGCCCCTAAGTACAAGCTTAGCTCTGCTGGACATGAGCTGGTCCCATGAGGAAAAGTCTGCCATCATGAGTTCTTTACGGTTTAGGCTTCAGGGTTTGGGGTTTAGGGTTAAGTCATAAGCCTCTAAATCCCCTAAATCCTTATTTCGGGGATTTTCGGGGATGGCCCCGTCTAATCGGGGGGGGTTTAAATGAGCTCCGGTACTATAGGGGTGGGGTCTAATGGACTTCTTCATTAAGCCCATGACATGCCCGGGACCGCCCCGTCTAATCTGGGGGGGTATCTTAATCGGTAAACGACATTACCTCAGTCAACAGCATTACAGCAGCTTCATGTGCTTGCTCATCGCTCTGTGACAGGGTGTCACACTGACACATAGACTCAACTTTGCCAAGATTTGATCGGGTTGTATACAACACACAACGGGCTTGCGCCGAGGCCAGAGCAGCCCCTGCTGCTCACATAGGACGGCCACGGACAGTATGCCACCTTTGCGACCTTACGGCCCATCGCCTCTGATTGTGAGTGACCATGAGTGGGACGCCACGCAACAGGCACTCTGAGTGACGGCCCGCTGGGTACGGCTCATCAATCATTGGTTCGTGGACATGGGACGCCATAGTCCACACTGAGGGTGACGGAGGGTTTCTCACTAAGTGAGTGACATGTGATTGCCCCTGCAATAGCTCGTAGCTTGAACAGTAGTTCTTTCTGAATGTCTGCTTCTATATTCTAGGCCCATGCTCTTTTCACTTATGCTCTCTGATCTTTGCACAGGTGCAAAGGCAGTTTCACACGCCCGAAATGAGCAGAGCCCGCTCGCTCAGCGTCCAATAAAAATGATCGTCGTCCTCGTCGTCGTCTTCGTTGGTGTTGTTGTTGTTGTCGCTGCTGCTGCTGTTGCTGTTGCTGTTCCTGTCGCTGTTGTCGTTTGTTGTTGTTGCTGCTCGGTATCGGCACCTTCGTCATGATAGTGCAGGTGATGCAGGTGCTGGCGGCGGTGGTGGTGGCTATGGCGTTGGCGACTGACGTTGTTCCGGCTGTTGTGGTGGTTGTGATGATGTTACTGTGGGTTGATATGCTTGCTTTAGCACTCTGCATGCCTTCACCCATCGAGATCATCGAGAGGAAATCGGAAACTGGATCGGGTGCCCAGTTAAGTAACAACAAAAAACCCCAAGGCTTAAGCCCAAACACCCGGAGTCCTAACCCTAAGTCCTGAACGGCGCAAGTGCTAACCCCCAAAACCAAACCCTAAGCCGTTGTCGAACAAAAAACAATCCCGAAGCCCTGAACCCCCTCCTCGCATCTGGAGGGCAGGGGCGGATGCAAGCCGCCGACTCCTTCTGCATAAGCAGTGTACTTCCCTTGGGGAGTTCAGGAGGTTCAAGGCTTCTGTGAGCTCAAAGATCTTTAATGTTCTGTCTCCGGCAGCATAGTATCAGAGGGTTTCATCAGGATTTTGCAAGAGTTTGAAAGCTTCACTGGGTTCAGTTGCGGGTCCAGGGTTGAGGGTGCAGGGGGTATAGGTTAGCAGGGTGTCGTACTATTTTGGGGACCTACAAAGGGACCCTAATGTCGAGAACTGCTACTATTTTAGAATGTCGACTGTCGAGCTTAGAGTGCTTGCTTTCCGGTGTGGGGTCTGCCCTGATGACCCAGGAGTCGAGTCTACAGCGCAAAAAAAGGGGCCTTAATAATTAGAATTGGGTTCTGGGAATATTATACTATAATCAGAAGACGGAAACCCCACAGTAGTATTGGTAAGTATTTACTATAGTCACCTCTATAAATTTTGAGCTTTGCCGGGTATATGGCCTGGCTTTGGCATGCAGGAGGAGCGCTCAGGGCTTGTGCTTTTGAGGGCGGCGTCATGGCGGATTCGAAAGCTACCGGAAAAACACAACTGGTGAATTTCCCAAAGCCCATACTAATTGAGGAGAGTAGCTATATACCGTACACACTTTAAACTATACTGAGGATCCCTCTATGCTTGAAGGCCTATTCCTGAGCTCAGCATTTCGTTGAGTCTCTATTGTGTAGCAGTAAGAACCACCTCCCTAGTCGTAGAGTCTATCCTAAGCCCTAAATCCTAAACCTAAACCCAAAACCCGAACCCTACATCCTAAACCTAAACCCACAACCCCAAACCCAAAATCCTAAATACGAAAAATCCTAAGCCCAAAACCCTAAATCTTAAAAACCCCAAACCCAAAACCCAAGCCGGTCCGGCTCAAGGCCCTCGACGATGCTCGTCTTGGCCCTGTCAGGAGCCAACCGGTGCTTCAGAAGGGGATCAGGGTTCCAAGTCGTTTAGACCAGAGTTTGGACACCTTCCTGTTTGGTTCCCGGACCTCGCCACGAACCTCCGCGAGATGCAGTCGAGGTGACAGCGTGATTATGCGTTTATGGTGGTCCTGTGGCAACCCGCTGACGTGATGTGTATCAGTGTGGGGCGGGCTGTACGAATGCTAGAATTGGTGATCTGTTGTCGGTGCGGCAGTGGCATACCCCGAATACTTACTGGTCTGATGAGTTCTAATGCTCGCTTGTCCCCATGAGAAACCGTACGGTTGTTTCGTCAGCATGTTTCTCACCGAGCGGCTTTTCCTGTCTGTCCTCCTCCTCCCTCCCGTTGTCACTCTGGTGCGTCTTCTTGCTCGGAGTGGCGAGGCCCGGTAAATACCCAGAGACGGCTGACGCTGCTTCTAACGTTATGACGACAAGGACTGCCACCGCCTTAGACAACTGCGAATTTTGAGATTCTGCACATTAAACCCTGGGCTCCAAGGACTCATATATTGAGGCTTTAGGGCGCAAAGACCATACTATACACGGCTTTTGGGCGATTTTGATCCCCAAGAAAATGTCTTCCCCAAGCCCCAAAGCGTGCCCCACCCCTGCCTCAGGGAGTCTGTGGCAGCCTTCACCTGGGAGGCTCGACGAGCCGCTGAATGAGGATGCTGAGGTCTATGTGTAGCGTTCTAAAGTTTACGATTTGTGGGGCTTTAGGTATTATAAGGCTCAGGAACACCCAGAATGTTGAACGGCAGCCTAGACTGGAGAATTCACATCAATCGTTTGAGCTGTGGGACCCTTTGTTGGGGCAGTTTCCCCATGGCAGGATAGTGAAGAAGACGACATGCCGTGGACCCCAGGCCCTGCAGCCTCAAGCGGACAGATCCTTGCGACAAGCCCGATCAAAAGTGATCCTCTGCAGCCCCAGCTGCTGGCAGCAAGGCCGGGCATCAGATGCCAAGTGGCCAAAACATGTCATAGCCAAAACTTTTCAGAAGCCGAAGAAAACAACCTACAGCGTCCTGCCAAAACCCTGGCCCGGGTCAATCCAGATTGTCAGGAAGACGAACGAGCCACACTCGCCAGGGGCTGTGAGAATACCATGAAAACAGCAATATGATTAGCAAGCACAGAGCAGTTCGGTAGTGCGGACACCAACAGTGCGCCTAGCTCGCATAGAAACTCGATAATAACACGGGGACTCGTAGCAATCCCGCTAAGACTAACTACCCGCCAGGCGACAGAAATCGCCGAACTGAAAACCCTGAACCTTAAGAAGCTTGAGAACTCTCAGATCCGGACACGGACGGGGTTGGGCTTCACATCCTCACGCGTTCAAGGCATGGGCACTTTCAGGTTTCAAGGCGAAGTCTTCAGGGCTCAGGGATTTAGTGCCATCCCCACACCACGTCATGCGTAAAGCTCCTGTCCGTCTTCGGACACTCATCATGCAGACTAAGTGGGTTTCAGGAGAAAGAAGTTATGGAAAGGAACCAGGTCCTGAGGTGCCGCTGCCATGAGACTCTGAGAGATCCTGGTTCTAGAATCTATGAACCCTTGTAAACCCCCAGCTAAACCGCGACGACACAAGCCGCGCAGTTTCAGAGACTGCCGACAATCAGATCAGCGATCCGAGAAGTCATTCTCTTAGGCCTCAATCAATCTCACCCATCCCGAAAGCCTAACGGCCTCAAGCCCGCCCTAGTGGCAAAGCGATTCCTACACCGTCTCCGCCCGAAGACCCTTGAAACTACCCAAATCGGGGGCTGAATCGATTCCGGCGGAGACTTTATGCGCCGCGCTGTGGTTCTATGCATTGTGCCTACCCAAAGTGCTTCCCGCAACGAGATCGTACATGATTATATAGGAGAGCTAGCGGGGTGGAGTAGTTGGAGACGCTGGTTCCAAAAAAAAAGAAACCCAAACACAAGGGTGCCAGTAAGACACTCTGCTTCCGAGAAAAAAAGCCAAACACAAGGGTGCTCGTTGGATTCATTGTAACCGCTACAATAAATCATACCAAAGACGGTAACCAGAATTGAAACTCTAAGGACCCATTGCTAACTTGAGAACAAAACTAACCAGGCCTGAGGCAAGCACACCCTGAGGCATGATTTCACATATCGACTCTGTTTTAGGCAGCCCCGAGCCCAGACTTAAGAGAGATCCACAAAAGCATCGAAGCCCCGGAGCCCTAAGACGAACCTCTGTTCTAAGTTCTTGCCACCTCAACTTGAGCGGCTGAGCCCTAAACCCTAGCTCCTTGGGCGCCTGGGGGTAGGGGTCGGGGTAGGGAGCAGGATTAGAAGTGGGAGTGGTCGGCATAGTAGTGAGTCGCAGCAGTGGTAGTAGTCGTAGTAGTAGTAGTAGTAGTAGTAGTAGAAGAAATAGCAGTAGTAGTAGTAGAAGAAGAAGTAGTAGTAGTAGAAGAAGAAGTAGTAGTAGTAGAAGAAGTAGTAGTAGAAGAAGAAGAAGTAGTAGTAGTAGTAGTAGTAGTGGTAGTAGTAGTAGTGGTAGTAGTAGTAGTAGTAGTAGTCGTAGTAGGAGACGACAGCGACGATGCCCCACGACTGATAGCTTATTCCTCGCCACCTTCTGCTTATTTAGCCCTTTGTCATTACTCGTTCACTTCTTGCTACCCGCGACTTGGTACTGCCTAAACCTTAAACCCTCCCTAACGCTCAAGCTCCTCGGAACCGGCCTCTAGGTGGCAACCGACATCGTCCTCCTCGCAGCCACGTGCCCGAACGTACTTTCGGGGATGGAGGGTTTTAGAGATTAGGGTGGCGATGCCTTCAGAGAGTTTGGATCAACGGTGTGTATGTGTGTGAGTGTGGAGATTTGGGAGTTTCCGAAAATAGGGGGCCCAAATGTAGTACCCTAACTAGTAGGATCCTTATTAGCGTTGAAGAGCTAACCTTTGAATCGGGCGGTCACCGGGGCTACAGAGCTTACGTTTGGAGGGGGTGGATGCCGGTGTTCCGGGTCTACACTACATCTGCACCAACATCCACATCTACACCTACATCAACATCTTTACACCGATATGTATATCAAAATATATGTCCATGTTTTGTGCACCCATATGTTCCACATATATAGACAAACGATATACGTGCCCCCCATATGCACGCATACATACAGACGTACACACGCAGACATACATGTATGATCATTCATTTTTGCATGCATGCATGCATACATAGACAACTTCATCTGTCATGTTGTGTCTGGTTTCGTAGGCCAAGCTCAGAAGTTCGTGGATTATGTTTTGTCATGTGTCTCTACAGGTTCATATGTTCATGTGCATCTGGTTATCTCTCTCTCTTTATATGACAATGGTTCTAGATGTGCAAATACATGTGCATGTATGTGCTGATGTATAAAACGCACATATTACGTCTAATTGATATGCAGATGCATATGCAGATGTATAGTTTTGCAACTGGAAATAAGTAAAGTATGTGGAATGCCTTCTGAAGGCGCTCGGAGGGCACATCCTTTTTGAGGTGTGCGGCATAAGCCTCCGCCGAAGCTTTGGTTCGAGTTGGCTTGAGTATCGGGTTTAGCTTCTGGATTTCAAGATTACTTGGGCCGTTGGCTTCATCATCTGCGCGCGTTGTGCGTCACTTTGGCTCTCTCACTGTGCACTTTTTCTCCCGTCGACTTTTTGTTCCTGCAATCGTTGTTGCTGTTGTTGCTGCAGCTTTGTTGTGTTGCTCTTGACCTATGAGATCAACAAGAACAACACTCCTACTCCTGCTCTTGCCCCTACTCCTACACCGACGCAATGCTCCTAAGGCCTCCGCCTCAATCGGAGGTGCCAGCTGTCATAAAACCCCAAATCCTAAACCCTAAAGGTTGAGGGCCTGCGTTGGCAAAGCTGCAAGGACTATCGAGATTTGTTGAGAAAGCTTGAATTGATTGGAGGCAATATGGGTTGGGGAGGAACCTCGAGGTACTTATTCGGGAGTTTCGTCAATGACCCTCCCCAAGTACGGCGAAGGTCAAGGGTAATTAAATCCAGCCAATGTGCCAAGTTATCGTTTGAAGCAAAGGAAAATGCACCATTGCCGTGCATGACTGACTTTAACAGCATAGACAACTGGATGGCGTATGAATACCCATGTATGACTAAGGACAACTTGGAGGATCATGGGATATGAATAAGGTAACTCCAATTGCAACTACTTCGAACATCAAATAAGGTACTTCTAACTAAGTTCCTGAACACCATGATCCTCCAGCACGGATCTTCAAGAACTCCCGCAACCCTTTGGGGTCTGGGAATCAATGATCGTCGGAGCACGTGCCAGCACTGTTAGGAAACTGCTGCTGGGCTCTTGAGCGACGGTTCCAGGACACTTTCAGGCTGTGCTTCGAATTTTTTCATCTTCACCAGTTTCTTAGGGGGTTTGGGGGGGAAGTAACCCAGAAAATCTGCTATTCCCTACCCTCTAACCAATAAACCAATCCCTATCTGGCCTAGGCGTGCTCAGGCGCACCGCGTAAACACTTCACCGATACCCATATCACAATCAGGCTCAAAACCAGGTCCGAACCCCCCAGACTCATGAATCCAACTGCAGTCTTTTGCATTCTAGAGCAACCTGCCAGCCCCGCGGTACGCAACTCTAACCGAAATTGCGGCGAGTAGCCACAAAGTGGTGAACGTACCCTCGGTCTAAAATACCACTCCTGTAAGATGGCAGAGTATTTCAGAAATCCTGATGGGAGAGATACTGTGCCTGCTCCTGAAAAGAAACAAACCCTAGACTGATAACTACCCGCACGTTAAACCCTTAACCCGAAACAGGACTAATCAAGCAAAGACAAATCTGCCCCGAGAGCCCATACCTTGAACCAAGAAATGGGTGGCCGTCAAAATTGAAGCGCCTGGCTGGGTACCCTAAATGCTTGGTGCGATATTATGTTCAGGACTCCCAAAAGGAGACCCTCAAACCCTAAACCCTGAAGTAGGGTTCCTTTTTGGGCCTTTGATATACTACGAGGGTGCCCCAAAAAAGACCCTAATTTGACAACCACCCAAATGAAAAGATCTGCCGAGACACGGAGCGCTCCGCTTCATCAAAACTGAGAAGCGAGCAGTCGGGACTTTAGGGTTTACGGTTTAGGATTACGGTGTAGGGTATAGGGTCTTACAGTGAGAATGCCCAAAGTTTGAAGCAAAGCTTGAAGATTTCGGTTCGCTGGTTTCAGGGTCCATCCACAACATTTTGGAGTTTGCCGCGGACATGCTCAACTGGACTGAGAACTGCCTACCTATAGCCTGCCAGCATTACAATTTTCGAGGTGCTAGTCGGGGCATGAAGATTATTTCCCACCTAGCTAGCTGACCAATCCAGCCGGGTACGAAAGGCACTCTGGGATCACCTCGGAACGGTCTTCACAAACTCCTATACGCTGCTCATGAAGGTGTTGGCTTTTTTGCACTCTCAATGTCATAGGTTTAAGAAGAAACCTCGCTATGGCACACCACTTCAGGTGCCTGCTTGAAGGCTCCGACTTCAATTGCTTCAGGTTTGGGAGTCGGAACTTTGCAGTTGTCATCTCATCTTCGGAATTGCACGGGGTTAGATGAAAAACTGCGTGCACTTACAAGCAGCCCAAATGGGTGACTCGTCATCCATGCTGCAAGCAAGCTGTCACCTCACTCAGCCGCCCTGAGTTGTCCGGGTTCCTCAAGCAATTCGAAGACAACTCCCAAGATCCACCTGCAACTTCTGCATTCAGAACCTGTCGGTTGAAGAAATGATGGCAGTGCATTCGCATTTCTAGCTCCAATGTCCGAATTGACTTGGAGTTGTCACTCTGACTTCTGATACATGTAACGTCAGAAGCTCCGGGTTCATGATCGGGATAATCTTGAAAATTTAGAATGTTTATTGGGCTTAAGCACCCATAAACATGTACAGTGTTATCCAACTATGACAGAGGCTCACCTCGACACCCCAATGTTAGCGACGTCCTGCACGCCGGTTCAGAAACCTAGGGTAGGCCTCCCGGCGGAAAGGATCCTACTATTTAGTTCTTGATATTCGGGTTCCCCATGCTCTGAAACTCCTAAATCTCGTCATATTGTCGAAATACGAAATCATGGATTTCTACGAAAGCCTAGGTTAGGGGTGCAGGGTTTGGGGTGGTGACGTGTCATAAGCTTCGAAGCCTGGCCATCGCAAAGTTTATGCTGATTGAAGCTTCTGGGCCTCACTTTCCTGATTATCGTAGCCCCTGGCCTCCACCCAAAGCTGAAAGCCCGGTCCTTGTTCGTTGAGACGCATCCCTCAATTAAAGAAAAGTCTAGCTGTAAGTTAGCCTTTTTGGGATCAGAACGGGATCTTAGGATACACATCCTCTTGTCTACAACTATCCCTGACCCTCCAAGCATGAATTGCATCTGGCGACTAGCCCTTGAGGAAGCCGCGCCAGAAGGACGCAAGAAGCACGAAGGCCATTTTACTTCCTAAGGTTCAGGGTTCAGGGCACCGCCGTGCTGGTTCCTAAGGTTTAGGATCTGTTCTACGGTAACCTCCCAATGGTCCCAGCTGTTCCAACCTTTGAACATGAGCTGGATGCAAAACTCCAGCTTAAACTAGATTGGGTCTTGGTTTCAGTTCAGGGCCAGCGAGCTGCAGCGCACCCCACATGCATTGCTGGACATGCTGCAAGCGGCTTCCAAAACGAGATGCTGCCTCAGGTTCCTTTCTGTGCTCCTGCGAAATATCAGTTAGGTTTTGACACCGAGCCCGTCAACACCAACGGAGCCCAGAGCGTAAGCCCTCCGAGACCCTGAACTTTGAAAACCTCAACCCCATATCATGTGCTCAATCGGCTTTTTCTGTCTGCCACGCCCCGTCTGGCACTGCCTTCCGGGCTAACTTCGTCAGACGACCAAGAGAGGCTGGAGTCCAGAAACAGGGCTTACAATGGCTCTGAACCGTTGCCCGAAGAACTTCAAGAGTATTGCATGGGTGTTGAAAAGGACGACTCAGAAAGTTTACTGACAGAAACCCATAATGCCTTCACGTAGAGCCTCCCTTTCATCTAACCTGTTCCTACGTTGACCCCCAGCTGTCACAGCCGAAAAGGCAACTCGAGAGGCGGCGCTTGAACACTGATAAGCAAGCTTCAGCATATCTATACGAACAGCAGGAATGTTTATGACAGTCATAATCAGCTGCCAAGCCCAGTTAAACTGGTCG
>CAJNDT010001043.1:40000-95026 GCA_905221615.1 Symbiodinium sp. CCMP2592
CTTACAACAGAGAGCGGAGGGGGGGTCAGGACAGCAGCAATCGAGGAGTCGGGGACGGAGGGGCGTGGCGAGGGCAACCACCAGCACCACCACCAACAACAACACGTCCAGCAAATGGCTTTCTGTTGAGTGGGTATCAAGTTTAGCCCGAAACTCTACAAGGAATCGGTTTGGACTGCAATGGATCGGATACAGACGAGGAGCAACGTGCCACGATGCTCTTGACACAGAAGGCAGAGCAGGTACAAGTAGATTGAGCAGATTCGATGGTCTACAGTGCCCTGTGGGGCACAGGGCTTTGGGGATGCGGTAAAGAGTTTGTCAATCTGGGCTGGAGGTCAAGGGTTTTGCAGGATTAGAGGTGTAGGAGTTGCAGGCTCAGGGGTTTACAGGGTGTTGCGGATCTTAGAGGTTCGGGCTTTCGGGTCCATGGGGTAGCATGTGGGCAAGCAACCTTCCAGCAAGAACCGATCCCACAACGAGAGCGGGTAGTGGTTCAACATTCCTACCTTTACGTAGAGGGTTTAGGATTATCAGCCACAGGGATTCAAGACATGGACAGCTTCACGGCTTAAGGTCAACATGCATCCTAGAACTATCGTGCTTAAGACAGGAGATTTTTCAAGACATCCACTGTTGGTTCTTTCGAGGTTTCTTCGAAGGGTGGCTTGACTGTTTGGCTAGGATCTCTACACAAGGAAGCGTATTCCCAATGGTGCCTCCGTTCAAGACCTGCAAACCAGAACAACAAGCTACAAGCCTCACACAAGAATCAAAAAAAGACACACCTGTGCAATCCCAAGCATCCCCCAAATCGTACACCGTACACTCTAACCTCCCCATGAGCGGCCTCACGCACAGCGCACCAACCTCTTCGGTTCTCTACTAAGAGGAACTGGGGACGGAGTAACTGAGGTCGCAAATAAGGTGACTGGAGTTCGTCCCATGATCCTCCAAATACCATAAACCCTCAACCCCTTTGAACCCTTGGAAGGGAACCTTAACGGATCCCTCAAAGTCCCTAAGCCCTTACTTACGAAGTCCCATGCTCCTCCATGTGTAGGGTCCTTCATAGGGCAAGAATCTTACGAAGCCGCTCCGTGTCGGAACCGGGTGCTACTGTTGATGGCGTACATCCAAATCCCGCATTTCCTTAAGGACCCCCAACTATGGGAAGTATGGTATATTCCTGATCAAGGTTAATGCAGGATTACGTTATGATCAACTGTAGTGGGAATTTCGGGCAGCCCTCTGATTCCCCCTAAGCCCTAAACAAACAGACACAGTACTTCTTCGCCAAACCTTACAGTCCATAAGGACAGTGTGCTTGCACAAATGCACAGAAACAGTGCTCCTATGTGCTGTTGTAGCTTGAGCATGCTTGACACTTTGGGTTCATGATGGATTTTATCCATCAGGTCTGTCAAAGAACCCCGGGTCCTGCAGGGTCGCTTGGCTGGTTTTTGCTGAGGGAGTGACTTGAAGTTACCGCAAGAGGGATCTATAGTAAATAATAAGTTTTCTGCATTATGGTAGCTTAAATTAAACTGCTTAACACGAACCCAGCTTGGCCATATCTGAACACCGTGTTCTCCTCCCAGACTTCCCCTCAAGGACCCTCACGATTTTCTCCCAGATAAAGACGCCTGATCAACCGTGGGATCAAGCCCAATCCGAGGCAATGCTGACAAGTGCTCGTAGCTTCATGATGGTTAAGCCGGTTACTTCTAGGATCATGGGACTTAGTAACTAAGGTTATAAGTAGGTCATGACAACCTTGCTTTATAAGTCCCGTGATCCTCCCCCTGAGCCAACCCTCAAGAAGTGTTGCTTTTTGCAATTTCTCGAACAGCACATCTACGAACCACGGCGCCATCTCAAATGGTCCCACACTCTCTGACAGCGACCTCCTGAGCAGGCGTCCGAGCATCTCACCTTAATTAGGCCGTTCAGTAAGCCACCGGAAAAAGTATAGGCTTCTCCGGGTAAATCATATTCTACTAGGAACCCAGTAACGAAAAAGTACAAACGTATATCACAGAAAAACCTAGATAAGGCTTAGTGCTGCAGGGTTTGGTTCGCTTTGTCACAGGCCCCGGGTTTAGGGTTCGCACGACAGCCGGAAGAAATTATTCTGATGGCTGACGATTGGGAGCGAGCGCTGGAGCAAGCCTTGTAAGTCTGGTATTGTTCATTCTGGCCTCACTTGTGGTCATGACGTAGCTCTTTGTGGATTTCCAAGCTGCATGTAGAATTGGTAAGCTGGGTAAAGCTATATACCACCTGTAATCCGGAAAATCCTGCTTTGATACAGGAAATTGGAATTCATGGGGGGCGCAAGCAAGACCCCACATTCCCCAGGCGAATCAGGATGCCGAAATCCCACCTGATTCGGTGCAAGTCTGATTTCGGATGTCCATGAGGTTAACAGCATGTATGTCACAAGCTAGAAACTATCTTGGAGGCCGCCCACGGAAAAGGCTATGTCATGCCCTCCGCAACAGCGTGTTAACCCTAAACGCTGTGAACGTACAGCTGCAGACTCCAGATTCATGCGACGATTTTAACGCCTGCACAGCATAGCTAGCGTGGAGAGATAAAATCGTGCATCACCTTGGCTACGGGTACTTGGCATGCCTGGATGTCCAAGCTTTCGGATCTGACGTCGGGCATAGTATCACCCGATATCCTAAACCCAGCACCAAAGAGCGCACATCTGAGGCAAGCGCCAAGTGCCTCTTCGGACCGTTTAGGGTTGAAGGTTTCGGGACTGAAGGGTTCAGTGTTGATGCGCGAAGGTCTCGAACTATCACAGGGGTTGCCTGGGGTCGGGATGGTACTGGGATACACATGGGTATGTGGGAGTACGAAGATTTCGCGAAACTTGCTAAACTACTACATTCCTACAAGCATACACTCTCGACCGTGGAAACTGGGCTTATTAGCTCCCCTCCCCCTAGACCGAAGTTTAGGTTTAAAGAATGCAACAGATCTGCTTCTCGGGTACCTAGCTGAGTGGTCAAGGCACTATGATAGGGAATGTGGGTACTGCAGCAAGTAAAAAGGAACTCTGGATATGCATGTGTGTATGTGTAGGCATATGCATGTATGTCTATATGGAAGTTTCCGAAAAACGAACCATACTATAAGGAGACCAAAATAAGGTACCCTCATTTCCGGATACTCCCATATCTATTTAGACACACACACACACACACACGCGCGCACCAAAGGGATAAAACAAATGAAAGGGCCAATGGCAGGCTCCTTTTTCGCGTCAATGGCATGTCAACCGCAGTTTTTTTTTTTACGAGGCTGGGCCTATCACTATGCAAGTTACGCATGTCGAACAAGCTGAATTGAGATTATGATGAAGTCGAGTGAAGTTTCTTAGGCTTGTGGGTTCATACCTATGAAGTGACATAACAACCATGTCTATGGGTACTCTATCACTCGCATGCGCGTACGTCATCTACATGCATATATGTAAATACTACGTATACATATTCATAGAGTTAGACAGACTTATACATGTATACACATATGTACAGACAAGCAGAAAGCTATGTCTATATATATATATGCATATAAAGATGTACATACATACATACATATTTACACGAATATGCGCACCTGAAAACATTTATGTATTCATGCTCGCGCGCGCTGGCAAGGTCGCCCGTTGAAGGGTTTGAAGTTTGCTGTCCATTAGTCCATTTTCTCGTTTGGAATCTTTGGGCACAGGGCCTAATGTCTCCCTCAGGTTCGGAGCTTTTGCGAACATCCCCTGACACGGACTCACTTCCGAGGCTTAGATTCACACCCATCATCTCACATTCGGGTTTTGCGTATAGACATGTTCTATGGAGAGCCCATATAGATTGGAACTCGCACATGCAAACTGATGCATCATGTCACCCGTGTGTCAATGGGCCTCTGCACCCAATGCACGCGTCTAGATCTTTTGCATCCCCTGCAACGAACCACGTTGCTGTACAGCGCAAACCCAACCAAACTCAATGGAAGTTAACCTGGCCCCTAAACGTAGCCCTTATCCTGAAACCCTCGTCCCTACAGTAAACTCCAGAAAGTTGGAACATCACTATCCTTATTCCCTTTTCCTCAAGGAAAAGGATTTTCATCAGTAATCACCCTGAACCAATGTTCCAACTTTCTGGGCTTCACCAAAAGCCCTAAACCATAACGAAACCTAAAGCATCATGAACAAAACCCTTCATCATCTGCCTGCAGGCCGCGGTCAAGCAGGTGGAAGCACCATTTGCCCCATTCTGCAGACTTGGGAGGGTATGGAGATCAGAATTGCAAGAAACCAGATCGATTCCCAGGACCTTGAACCCTCGACATTAGCACACCCGCAGACACAACTGGGACATTCTTGACATACTCTTTCAAGTCTACATCGAAATCTTGCATGCCGTTAACAAGAACAGAGAGGAGCGAGGTGAAACCCGACCAGGGCATTGGCACAAAGCACACGAAACTGGGTCATTTTGTGAAGGGGCTTAAGCATGAATGACCGCAATATGAGAGTATGGTCAGCAGTAGGGTGCTCGGGAGGAAACCTTAACTACAAGAATAACATCGAAAAGCCACAAGTCGGCATGACAATCGCGAATGCAAAGCTGTGAACGTCAGAGGCTCTACACAAATTACCTTCTTACAGGATACGTCTACGTAACATGGGACTCTTAGGCGTTCTGGCCAGGGTGGCTATAATTAGCAATAGGAATGCCATACGGACGGCGAGACCAAGAGTTCGGAGAAGACCAAGTCTTAAAACGTGCTACGTCTGGGATAACACAGGGTTCTTATGATTGAAACAGTAGAACATAGGGCCAGGTATGGCTTCTTCTAGACGCGGCAGTACTGCTACGGTTCAAGTGCCCGGACTTTTCATGCCAACATGCTGGCATGACTTGCGCAAACTCGAAGACCATGATTCCAAGGTAAGGTCATGCAGGATGTTGACATCCAGCATAGGTAGCTGCGAAGATTACGCCGTGTGAGTCCAAGTCTTATATGAGCCATTGTCAGCTGTAGTCCCCCTTTGAAGTCAGGCTGAAGGCCATATCCGGCAATAAACCCTAAAGTTTGGGGATTTGGGTTTAGGGTCTAGGGTTTTGGGTATAGGGTTTAGGGCTCTAGTTAGGGGATTTGGGTTTAGGGTTTAGGGCTCTAGTTAGGGGATTTGGGTTTAGGGTTCTAGTTAGGGGATTTGGATATGGGGTTTAGGGCTCTAGAAAAAGAATTTTTATTTGAGTTGCTATAATAGGGATCTATAGTAAATAAAAGGGTTTCTTTATCATGGTAACTTAAAATGACTCGTCTAACAAGAACCGAAGTCACAGGCTTGTTTAGGGCTGCGGTTGAGGGTGCAAGCTTTTGTTGACTGGGAGTTTAGCGCTTGGAGTTGTTTGGCTTCAAGAATGCAGATTAGTGAGCTTGGGGTCGAGGGGTCTGCGGCTGCAAGAAAGCTGAGATGTTCAAAGAGTTGCGAACTACTAGCAACATGTGTAATGTAAGGGCCCGAGTAAGCAGAAAGGTGTTGGGGTACAGTATACTATGATTGTAATGAGGAGCCCGGTACTTGTTTAGGCCAGAACATGGGTTCCAGCAGATTGTAGCTAGACTTTGTCAACTCGTATTGCTCACACTGCTGCGGTAAGTTGCTTAGGGCTGGTTTAAGGACTTGTAAAGCACAAGCTACAGTCTAAACTCCCCAAGGCGGGTATACAGGGGACTGCTATGGGGCTTACTCAGGGGGACAATCGGAGGTTAGACTATAGCTCATATGGAAGGAGCCAACGTTACCATTGATAATGTCTCGAGTCTAGAAACCGCAGCTGGAAACCGCCCGAAAACACCGTCAACCCGTAGTGGCAAACCGCTCGAGCAACATGAACCTCACACCCGAAAAACTTAACTTGCTACACACAAGGAATGGATCCCTGCAGTAGTTTGTATAATCCGTGCCCTGCTGCTGACCACCTGTAGCTCAAGTCGGAATCGCCCTGACACCCTCAACCCAGTAACTAGAACCGGAACCCTAAACCCTCATCCCAAACATGATACGTCCACTCTGAAATCCCACGACCTCTGCCCGCAGAGCGTGCCTCAGAGCGTTTCCAAGATGGACAGGCTTCGGGTGGGAGTTTGAGGCAACTGCGAGCGAAGTCTGTACGAAGTGTTCTTCCATCTATCGACTTCTGATACGTGTATGAATCCTCGGCTATCTAAGACTGGGAGTTTCAGGACTAAGAGCTCCAGAATTTATTTGAAATGCGCTTCTCATTCGGGCTTGTCAACATAAAGGTGAAGGGCCATTTGGGTCCATCATGGGCTTGTTGAGTTGTCTATGTTTGCCAAGGGGCAGCAGCTGCCCGCGGAGAGCGAACCATGGCAAATGAATTAATCTTGACGTGTCGATCTGCTGTAGAGCTTTGCGTTTAGGACTTCGGGTTCATGGTGCTAGGTGGTGTTTCAAACTGAAGGCTGGGGTGGGTGCATGTTAGGGCTCTGGGTCTTGGGGTTCAGCGCTCAAGGCCAAAACCTTGATCACAAGCTTGGAAATTGGGGTGTAAGGCTGCTGTTATCATGTGTCTGAAAGCCACATGTACCTTTACCTGAGGATCTGGGTCGTATGTTGGGGTCCTTGACAGGCTCCGCTCAGTTTAGGGTTTAGCGTACAAGAGCCAACACTTCAACAATAAAGCGGCGGCGTTGTTCGAGATATGCGTTTTCACCTTTCACGTGTAGCATTCCAAGCGGCCGGCCATGTGTCGTTCGTTGACCCCAAAATCACATGAGCAAGGCCTCGTTTGTACATAAGCATAAAAACGGTTAAATAGAATGCAAAAATACATCTGTACTTACACATACTAATATGAGAGGGAGAGAGAGAGAGAGAGAGAGAGAGAGAGAGAGAGAGAGAGAGAGAGAGAGAGAGTATACTCATCTATGTACATGTCTTTAGGTTTGGGGTGGTTTTCTGGACGAGGCTGCTGCGCCCTTGACTCTTGTCACAGTGGAGGCTCAACACCAAGAGGATGCGGTGCCCAAGGAGGAAGGGGCTTAATGTAGGAGCCTTCATAATTAGAATAGGGTTTTGGGTCCTATTATACTACAGTTAAAGTATCTAGGCTTCTACAGTAGGGCTTCTTCGGGTGGAGAGTACTATGAGCTGATCGGGATAAGAGCGCCTCGCAGATAATGCTTCCTTGAATACGGATCAGGATTGAAGCTTCACACAATGCCGGGCTAAACTCTCAGATATTTCGGGGCAGTCACTGCACGATGTCCCTAAAAGCACCGAAATACTCTGCTTATGTGTTTCGAGCTAAAGATTTAGACACCCCTTTCGAGGCCTTAACGTTTAGGGTTTAGGCGTTTTTCTGCAACTGAAAAATTGCGGGTCCTACTACCATAGACCAGGCATTCAGGTTTAGGGATTTGGGTTTAGGGGTTCCGAGTCACAGGCTGGAAAGAAGCGACAGGCAAACACTCGGCCAAGATATTCCGGAAACGTCAGGACATACAAAAACAAAAAAGTTGGACATTGGACCTGCTGTTGGCATTCGGAATAAGACAACTCAAGAATACGAAACATAGTTCAGGCACAGGGCCATCGCCTCTGGGGTCCACAACCACAAGTAAAACAAAACAATAGTACAATAATATATAGTAATACTCATAACAATACTGCTGTAATAGTATCGTATTATAGCACGAAACCCTGAGCTCTGTAACCTTAGGAATCTTAAAAAGTATTCAATGTACTCGAGCAGCCAATGCGGGCATTTCGGCGCAAGTTCAGGGCGAGTTCTCCTGCACACAGCATACACATCGCGCACTTCCGCCGCCCCCCACCAGAGCAGAAGCACACTTGGCTACCCACGTTTCGCGATCCTTGAAATTGGATTCGCTCGGTTACCCCAGCCCCAACTGCGCGACCTGAGTCGGAGCCTGGAAAGCTTCAGTTTCCACAACTCTGCGAGCTATGGCTGCTTATTATTACTATGATAGCGTCATTATAGTAATGCTGTAGAATTCTTATCGTATATTCATTATATTATCATCATAGTACTGCTATAGTATTCTTATTATCAAGAGCTTTGGCCTTCTACTCTTACATCAGGCTCCGCCTCGCCGCCATAGAATTGGTCTACGCCGCTGCTGCGACCGCTTCGTCTGCACTTTGAAAGAGCTCCTCGTCACCGTCAGGCAAAAGGCCTTCCCCCAAGATCGGCTCTTCAAGCTCTTCTTCATTATCCAAGCGCCCATTGTAATTGCCAGCCGAATCGTTGTCCAAGTTTGCCTCGTTCATGACTGACTCCAAGAGCTGATCCAAGTCAAGATCAGAATCGCCCGCTGCGACCCTCGTGTCATCCACAAAGCTTTGATTCTCCACGGATTCTTCCGGCGACCTGGGCTCATCATCCTCTGCCATTCCCAAATCTGCCCCCAAATCACTCGGTGCTGCCAGCGAACTGACTTCCGGGAACACCTCAAACCTGTCGGCAGATTCCTCCTCTTCCATGGGCACGGAAAACAGTTCTTGCTCGTCCATGTCCTGTCATTCGCGCAGAAGCAAGTGCTAGAATGAAGCAGTACTTGTAATCGCAAAATCCGTGTAGGAGCAGAATTTGTAGTAGTGGTTAGTGGTAGTAGTAGTAGTAGTAGTAGTAGTAGTAGTAGTAGTAGTAGTAGTAGTAGTAGCAGAAGAAGAAGAAGTAGTAGTAGTAGTAGTAGTAGTAGTAGTAGTGGTAGTAGTAGTAGTAGTAGTAGTAGTAGTAGTAGTAGTAGTAGTAGGAGCAGAAAAAATAGCAGTAATAGCATCATTTTGATGTAGTAGCAGTACGCTTTTCATAATTGTAGTACGAGTGATTGTAGTTGGTGGTCATGAAAGTGGCCAGAGGACGAGGAGCACCAACAAAAGTAACAAACAGAAGCATGCACGTAGCTCCTGGACCCCACAAAAACCTCAACCCGGAATCTTCAACACCAAACTCTCTGCCTCATCTGCAGAAACTTCCGCCGCAGGCCCAGAACTTGTGGAAATCTTTGGGCCGTGGCCCGAGTCCGTGATCAGCTTCCGCAAGCCTTAGAGGGTTTAGGGTTTAGGGTTGGGGCTTTAGCTTCAAAGTATATTTAGGATTTTGGGCTTTAGTTCGAGGTTTAGGGTCTAGGTTTTCAGGGCTTACCCTGAGTAGGCCATGGCATACATTGTCTTGAAGAGATGTTCCCTGCTATCCTCACTCAACCAACAGCCTCCAAAGCAAGCATGGCAACTGTGATTTGGGACCACGACCTTGTTCTCGAGCTGCTTGCCTGTCATGGGCGAGATGGAATTCCGCGAGAGCCACTCCGCGATATGCGATCGCTCGTAGCTGTAGCCATCTGCAGTTTGGACGGGGTCCTCCATTACCTGCGAGGCCAGGCGGAAGATCTCATTACCCCTATGCATGACGTTGACTCTGAACTCTGAACCCAACGTGGCCGTATGCTGGAGTTCACAGTCTCACATGGTGAATCTGAGTACTTCTGAAAGCATGATCGAAAAGAAACTGAAATCCAGAATGCACAGCCGCTTCCGCCGAACCCTGAAACGCTACGAAACCAGTACCGTTGACATGAGGCCGCTCTGGGCAAAACAACTCTGCGCGGAGTGCCAAAGCTTCTGCTATACGATTCTAGTATACGCTGATGGTATACTATACTATGATAGTATACTACTGTACTGGAATAGGATATGATTACAGTCTCGATAGTCTTGATCCCCGAAGAAAGAGACGTCGACAACTCACACCCTACAACCTGAAGCCTAAACCAAAACCCTCGAAACCCCCCAGAGCTCCCCTAAACCCCCCAAAACCCCTAAACCCCTTACCCCACTACTGTAAACCCTGGACTGTCTATGAGCCTGTTGAGAGATTGGGCAGATGAATTCGTTAGGGATGGCGTCGATCCGTGTGGAGATCCTTGGAGCTGTAGCGCTTTAGCGTCCAGAATTTAGGGTTGAGAGGTTTAGTGCCTAGGGTTTTAGGGTTTAGGGCTTAAAGGGCCTAGGATTTAGGGGTTTAGGGGTTCAGGGTTTAGGGCTCAGGCAGAAAATGGCCTACGATGAGAAGGGAGACACCTGTAGAACATCAAAACCCTAGAACCCTAAAGCCAAAAAAATCTAAAGCTCGAAAACCGTAGACCCTAAGGGGCGTATCTCACTGGCTCTGACTTGCAAGTATTTGAAGCTAACTCCCAAAACCCAAACCCCAGGCCTTTGGGTTTGGGGTTGTGGGTTTCTGGAACTTGGGTTGCAGGACCAGGTAATTGCACCCGGACTGGTAAATCTATGTACAACTCACCAGCACACGTAAAACAGAAGGGGCAGCAGACCCTGAATGGGCGTTTGGGGCTTCGGGTCTGGAGGATAGGCCGGGGCTGGAATTTGAAGGTCTAAACTCTAAACCCCAAGCTTGGCGCCCGGAGCCCTACATCCTGAATTCTGAAACCTGAACCCTAAACCCTAGCCTCCCGCAAGCACGCCAAGCATCTCGGTTGGAGGTGTGGGGAGGGCACGTGCGACTTTCGCTGTCACAAGATCCTGCGTCAGCGGTCGGGTTGGCTGGCGTCGGGTTTACGGAAATCGGGTTTCAGGGTTTGAAGACGCTCAAAGCTTAGAAGAGCCTCTAGACACTCCAGCAGCGATGAGTTCAAATCTAAATCTAAAGCCCAACGCAGCTCTGTAGATAGCATGGAGTTCCAATAATACTATAGTAGTACTAGAGTAGTATTATAACAGTGCTATGATAGTACTTTGTAATAATCCAATAAGTATAGCACTAGAATAATGCTAGCACCAACTCCTGGCCGCTCACTGAGTTCTGATCCCGAAGACTGCACAACACCTTAAACCCCAAACTAACCCTGTTGTAGTATACACTTTTAGTAGACTGGTGTAGTATATTATGTACAATAACAATATACGAAAATAGTATACTATTATAGTATATTTTAATCCTATCATAGAATATGTGCACCCCAGGCCCTGAACCCTAATCCCTAAACCCTAGAGGCCCTAAACCATACTACAATGGTATTATAAAATTATAAGAGTACTATATTACTTCTGTCTGTCCCTAAACCCGAAACCCTTGGACCCTTGTCCTTCAGCACCTGGAGGCTTTCTTTCCGGCCCTCGGCTTTCTTCTCCAGCTCTGCGATGGCTTCGGCCACGGCCCCACGCAGGCACCGGAGAGCCTCTTCTGGAAGGCTTCAGGGCTTAGGGTTCAGGGTTGAGGGTTTAGGGTTCAGGGCATAGTGTGTAAGCACTGCAAAACGATGCCATGGAAACTGGCTCAGGTTGACTTGCGCTTCCAAGGTGGAGCGCCGAGATCAGCAAATCTCCTCCGTGTTATTCGAGCTTCTACGTCTGATACTAAACTCTGCATAGTGCTACTGCACTCACCCATCTTGATCCAAGAAAATGGGTTTGGAGCGTCTGTGATTTGGAAGATATTTGTCACAAGGCTTGTAAGCTGCAGGCGGCATCCTCCTGAGCACCTGCATCCTACACCCGAATAATAAACCCTCACCTCTCAAGCCTAACCAAAAATCAACCCAGACTCTCAACCCAATCAGCCCGACGCCCTAGGCCTTTCGAGTGTGAGGGGACAGCCACCCGAAAACTCCCGTGATTGTGGGGCTTATGTTTTTGGGGTTTAGTGATTTGGGTTTAGGGCTTCAGGATTCGGGTTTAAGGAATAGGGTGTAGGGTTTACGGGCCTCCATCTCCTTGCCCTGTGCGCTGAGCCGAATCATGGACTGCTCCTTGACCGCCCACGGCTGTAGGCTCAGCTTATAACTGTACGGGTTTGGGTCTGGAGGTACGGTGGTTTCAGGATCAGAATCAGAACCCCATATTGGCTGCTTTTGCCATGAAGATTCTGTATTGCTATTGCGCTGAACCATGATCTATTCCGAAACAAGGAGGTTCTTGATATTTTCGCCTGCAGGTTCAGGGAAAGGCCGGCTTAAACCCGAGGACATATACTGCTGTATGTTGAATTCCAGCTAAGCATTACGCTGTGCACCTGAACGTCTGCATCTCAAAACACTCTTGAAACTTGAAGCCCTAAACCTTTCGCCCCAGATCCTCCACCCAAACCTCCAACTAACACACAAAGCTTCTGCCAGATCCCTCCTAACACCGCAAACCCTAAACCCCCAAAGCCCTGAACCCTAAACACCAGGGTTTAGGGTTTAGGATTTCGGGCTTAACGCCTAGGCCTAAGCCTCTAAAGCCACCAAAACCCTAAGCCCTAAACCCTAACCCCTAAAACCTTAACCCTAAACCCCGAATCCTACCACCAAAACCCCCAAACGGCTCCAGGCGAGCGATGGCGGTGGCCACAGAGGCGGCTAAGTTCTTTTCGAGGCTGGCCAAGAGCTGGCTCAGCTCTTCCTGCGAAAACTTTAAGGCATCATGGGGGCCCCCTTTAAGGGTTCTAGAAGGGATCTACATTAATGTGAGGGTACTTATAACACCTCATAGGAATTAGGGTTTAGGGATTGAAGGGGTAAGGGTGTTGGGTTTCATGGTTTAGGGTTTGACCTTTAGGGGTTTGTGCGTTTAGTGGTTTAGGGTTTTTAGGGAGTTGGAGGTTTGGGGGTTTAGGGGGTTTACAAATTTAGGTGTTTGAGCCTGAAGTTTTGGGGCTGTTAGAGACAAGTGTTGGGATTCCTCTTGGTTCGGATTTAAGGTATAAAAACCTTTGTTCAGTCAACGAGCCCATAAAAGAGCCCTTCCACTCGACCGCCGCCTGCAGAAAGGCGCATGCACGCTGGAACATGGAACCGCCGCGCTCCTTGACCTGAGGGTTTAAGGTTTAGGGTTTAGGGATCGATCGCGTTGGGACGCTTAATCTGATTGCTTGATGTTGCTCCAAGTCATGGAATACTCTACACGTTCCCTGCGTTGGCTGATGGCTGATGGTTTAAGCGTGCTTGTGAGCCGCACTCTGTAAAGCCACGGAGCATCCATGCCATAGCTCACAGCACTATACTACATGAGTATCCCAATGTACTCTCCTATACGCCATACCATGCTCTAAGACAATGGTGAACTCCAGTAGTATACTACTGGTGTCTTGAATCGATTTGGATCCGCAGAGCGTAGTAGGCCATAGCATGTTCTTAAGGGTTTAGGGTGTCTGAAGACCTAGGAGGTCATTTCGAGCCTAGGCTTGCCTGCAGAAAGTTCTCTGTTCCTCCAAAACTCAAAACCATAAACCCTCGGCAAGTAAGCCTTCCAAGCAGGTCAGCCGCCTACCTCAGTATTTTCTAGCTAGTACCGTAATTCAGTGATTTGTCGTTGACTCTTTTGTGGACCCTGAGTTAGCTGCTTCTGCCTAGACTTCCGACGTGTTTTATCACGGTTGGGAGACATGAACTTTGTAAAGCTAAGGTGGTATCATCCCTAAACCCTTAAGGTAGACGCCAGAAAATTGGAATCTGATTATCCTAAACTGTTTATGGTAAATTACAGGGTATCCTACCCTGAAACCATATTACAACTTTTTGGAGTTCCCCTTAACCTGAATGTCCAGCTTTGATAAGCAAGGCTGTGCCTTTCTGAGGTCTTCGGGGTTCTAGAGGCGCGGTGGTGTAGCATTTGGGCTTTGGGTGCCAAAGTTGGGTTTAGCGTTTAGGGTTTGAGATTTGGGGGTTTAAGGTTTAGGGTGTTGGGGTCTAGGGTCTTGCGGTTTAGGGTTTAGGGCCAGGGTTTAATTCGGGATTTAAGGGTGTTGGGTTTATCTTGAAACCCAACCAACCCAAGACCGTAAAGCCCAAACCCTAAACCCCAAGATCCCAACATCCCTAAACCCGAAACCCCAAAGCCTGAATCCCAAACCCTAAGCGGAGCCGGAGGGACTTGGGTGTAGATGACCTGCTTTTGCCGAACATCGGTCCCACCGCCAGACATCCCTGCAGCCTGCTTGTAGCTGGGCCTCAGGGAGCGCAAGTAGGGGTTCAGCGGATTCAGCGGTGTAGGGTCTTTACGGCTTTAGGTTTACCTTTACCTTTAGTCTGAAAGGTGTATCAAGCCAGGAGTGCAGGAAGAGACCCCAAACGCGAAGTTGAATTTCAATGAACAAAGACGTGTGCACTGAACCCTAAAATGCCAAATCCCTAGACCCTCATCCCTAAACCCCGTTGGATCCACTCGCTGGGCCTCATAAGGCCCTGGATGGTTTCCTTGATCTGACGGCTCAACTCCATCTGCCGCTTCTGCATGGATGCCTTTTGGGAGTTGCTTGAGAGGAATGGGGTTTAGGGCTTTGGGTTTAGGGGTGCTTGGCTGCAGAAGCACAAGCGGAAACAAGGACACCCACAAGCCCAACTACACGGAACATCTGCAAACAAAATCCAACATCTTCAGAATCTAAGTACAGGCCTACACCACCTAATAGCAGCGAGCTCTAGGTTTGAAATCGTGATGGACATACACAAAGAGACAGCTTTAGAACCGCCGAACCTCAGAGACAAGAAACAAAAAGAACGGGCAGCAGCCCGAGGTCATGGCGACAAAAAACACAACAATCATCAGCTAAGTCTTGGGTTTCGGATTTTGGGTTTAGGGGTGTAGGGTATAGGGCATGCGGTTTTGGGGTTAGGGTCCAAAAACTTAACGCAAGCTGGGGTCACTGCTCAAGCACCTGTTTCCCCCTAAAACCCAAAAGCGCTTCTATACCACATAAAACCCTCAACCCCCCCCAAACCCTAGGCCCCCTAAACCCCTAAAACCCCGAAAGCCTGTGAACCTACAACCCTACACCCCGACGGTTCAGGGGTTTAGGGGTTTAACCCTAAACCCCCTATAAAACCCCCTTCAAAGCGGCGCCCAAGGGCGGCCTTGATTCCAGGACCCTGGCCCTGAAGCCACTCGGCAGCCTCCTTGAAGGCCTGACCTCGGCTTCAGCCCAATTTTCTCCGGTGAAATTTGGGAGTTTCCGAAAATGGGGGGGGGGGGTACCTTATTTGGGGGTCCTTATAATAAGGATCCTACTAATTTTGGGTACTATATTAGGGTTCCCCATTTTCTGAATCTCCCATTTAAGGTTTCAGGCATTTACTTCAATTTGCCAGAGTAGGAACCCATAGTAAATTATATGGATGGTTTCCTTATTCTGGTAACGAAAATTTAAAGCCCTGAACAAGAACCCAGCTTAAGGTTTAAGGACTAGGGTTAAGGGTTCTGGCGCTCAGGGCCTCGGCGTTGGGCTTTTCTGGCTTTAGTGCCGCCCGGGGGTTCAGGGCTTTAAGGTTTTTTTTTTTTGAGCCCCTTTTTCCCCGAAGTCGCAAGCGAACTAGTGACTCCAAAGAAGGCCTCCCTGAGGCCAGGCGGCTTTAAGGGTTTAGGGCTCAGAGTTTCAGGGCTTGAAGAAGCTTTTTGAACGACTTCCGGTGTTGAAAATGATCCAGGACCTTTAGGGGCTTTGGAAAGTTCTAATCGCCGCAAGTGAGACTTCGGGATTCAGGGGTCTGGGCGGGCCTCACTGTAGCACATCAGACAAGGACGAAAGTTCGGTGCGGCATCGTGCATATTGTAGTAAATGTGGAAACTGTTGAGTGTACTTCGGCAGCGAGATGAAGATTGTGTCATTGCTGGGGCCAGCGCACACCCTGGGCGGTTTGAGATTGTGAAGGTTCTGACGGCTGTGCTGGGAAAACCTGAACACACTCGCACGCTTCAGGGTTGAGGGTTCCCAAAGCCCCTCAACTCTAGACCTTAAACCCTGCGGGCCGCAAAATCCAAAAAAACCACTACACTACCCAAACTGCTCAGAGCAGGCTGTTCGTTCCAGCGGCCAGGGAGGAGGTGCTTCTTCTGCAGCTCGGACAGCTCGCTGCACAGCGTATCCAGTGCATCTTGCACGCACCTGGTCTGTTGCACAGCTTTTTCGTCTTAAGCCTGAAGTAGCAATCAAACCAAAGACCAGTGACCAGTACACAGCACAAGCAGACATTGACAAGAAAGATGTTATAATCTGCATGGGCCCTACACCCTAAACCCTACTGCTTGGACACTTGAGGTGCACAAGAAAAGGCCCGAAGCTCCCTTGCTCAACTCCCTGTCTGTCCCCTAATGCCCTAAGGGTTTAAGGCTTAAGGTTTACATATAGGGTTTAGGGTTTAGGGTCTGCACCCTCAATTCTGTTTAAGACTTCCTACATCGCCTCCCTCCGCCCTAGGCCCTCAACTCTCAATGCCCACAAAACACGCATTAAGCTTTACAGGGTTTAGGGCTATATTCAGACTACAATACTATACTACAAAACGAAAATAAGATACTATAGTACAATATTAATGCTATGGCAATACTACAGTAACTCTAACTAGCTGGTATAGCATCGTAGTATTGCACCGCAACGCAATGCAGATAAGCTCAACCACTCAAGCCCAGGATCGCAAATCATGGGGTTTCGGATTGAGGATAAAACTTTGTACAAACCTCCCAAGTGCTGCAGCCAGCATGCTGGGGCAGAAAGCTGTTGAGCGTCTGGTCCCACTTCACGGCAATGGCACGATTCCTGAGGCTTTGGGGTTTCGCGTTTATGGCTTGGAGGTTTGGGGTGTGGGGGTTGCTGTTGAGGGTTCCAAACCCTACACCCCAAAACGCTCTTCAAAGCGCATAGTGCTTAGATAGGGGGTGGGTCCTAGGCTCCGTTCTCCCTCGACCTGACCATCCTTTGTCAAGAGCTGCTGTCATAATGACTGCCCATGACGTAGGGTAATAATACGATTGCAGGGAAATAAAGCTAAAACAAGATAAGAGTACTGTTATACTGTATAACCGTATGATAGTGCTACTATGCTATAGTCGGTGTAATTGCGGTATTGGGCTTAGGATGAACACGTCCAAGGTCTTGAGCAGACATCCCTAGCCGAACACAGCGACCACTGCGTTGCAGGAATATGCTAATACTTAACCCTGAACCCCGAAGCCACTAAACCCTACCCCAAATCCGAAAAAGAGGAATATGAATATGTTCATACCTCAAACCCTAAACCCTTAAGCCGCTAAACCCTACTCGACACTAAAAAACACCGAAAGCCCATCAAGGCCCCTAAACTACACAGAGCCCTACTATAGATCCCTGTAGCAGCCCCTATAGAGCCCCTTTACAGGAACCCTACTTGGAGGGGCAGGGGACTTAGAGTAAGTAGGTTATAAGTAGAGTTATAAGTACCCTAAATGGAGTTACCCCAATTATAACCCTACTTATAACCATACTTACTAAGTCTCCTGCCACTCCAAGTACAGAGGGCCAGGGCTCAGCGGGTCGGCCAGGAGCTCGTTGAAGCTTTCGCGCCACTCGCCCTCGCGGCGGCAGGTGGCCTCGGAGGGGCTCCAGGGGGGTTTAGGGGGTTACTGGGGTTTAGGGCTTAGGGGTTTAGTCGGGCGTTTTCAAACCTCTCTTAGAGGTTTAGGGTTTAGCGTTTAGGGCTTACTGGTTTTAGGGTTTCTGGGGTTTAGGTTCGAGAGCTTCAGAAGTTTAAGGGTTTATGGTTTAGGGGTTACTGGGTTCGGGGGGTTTCTGGGTTCAGGGGGTTACTGGGTTTCTGGGGTTTAGGTTCGAGAGCTTTAGATGTTTAAGGGTTCGAGGATTAGTGTGTTTTCCTACAAAGCCTAGCCCTAGATATTGGAACTTGGGATGGCTCGCGAGTAACCGCAGCCCACCGCTGAAGATCCACAAATCTCGACCCTGGGCCCATATACCCTAAAGCCCAAACCGAGAAGCTAAACGCCCTTAAAGTTTAGGGTTCTGAACCCCGAACCCTAAAATCCAAAACCCACTTCGCTCCCCCTCAGAAGCCTTGAAGGTGCACCAGTGAAGGCCACCACGGCCCATTGGCTGGCACCTTCCGCAGCTTCGAGAACAGGTTTTTTGGGCAAGAAGTTTCGGGTTTAGGGTTCAGAGTCCAGGGCTGAATTGGCCTGACTTGGGGAGGTACAAGAATAATACCATAATACTATTGTATTAATACTACACTAGTACATAATACTATCATCGCACTATTTAGTCAGCAAGCCTCCATAAACCTGAAACAACACACATGCCCTGGACACCCTGCTGGTGGGGCCTCTTCTCAAAGCTTTGGCCCGCGGCCTCCGTGGCCTCTTGCTGGCCAACCTCTTAGGGGCCGCTTCGGCGTTTAGGCCTAGGGTTTGGGATTCAGGGTTCAGGGTTATAGGGCCTCGGGTTTAAGGCCAACTTGGGGCGTTTTGAGGTCCGCCGCCAAGGCTGTCAATCGTACAATAACGATAGCCATAGTTGTCCGAGTAATAGCGGTAGAAGTAGCAACAGAACCATAACAAGCCGCATGATACTCAAAGCAATAGAAGTTGTCGTTGGCGGGGTGTTCGGAGTTTCGATTTGAATTCCCAGCCTCCTTCTACTCAGAAGCCCCACACCTGCAAACCCTGAACACCCACAGACCCTCAAACCCCATTCCCTAAACCAAAGATTTAAGGCCAAACCAGACCCATAAACCCTAAGCCTACCTCGACTCTCACTCCTGGCCTTCAGCTGCTGCATCAGGCTTTCTTGCATCTCCGTCTTGGCCTTCTTCATGCAGCCTCCCGGCTTGGTAGAGTTTGGATTAAACCCTGAACCCAGAACCCTAACCCTAAACCCAAAGGGTTTTGAGGCTTAGGGTGCAGGATTTGGGACTCGAAATGTATATGGCTTGGGACTAGAGCTTTGTGCTAAGTCTATAAACCTAAATCCCTCAACGCAACTATCCACTCTTGTCCCACTGGTCCTTCGGCCCAGGTTAAACGATTTGTTGAGTTCGTCGGCTCAATCCCAAAAACACCAAAACAACCTAAGCATGCTCTCTAAGCCCTAAGCCCCAAACCCTATCAACCCTGAAGCCGACATCCCAAACCCCCGCATCCCAACCCCCGCCCTCCCCAACCACCGATGCCTTCCTGAAAACCATCCTGCCAGCCACTTACCTTAAGCCCGGATCCTAAGTCCAGCGCTATGGCTTAGGATTTCGGTTCAAGCTTTAGGGTTTTGGGTTCTAAGGCTTGAATATGAGGCCGTAGGGTTTGAGGGTTTAAGTCCTAAACCATAAACCTGAGGCCTCGGATGACTTCATCCATCACCGCCT
Organism: Symbiodinium sp. CCMP2592; assembly: GCA_905221615.1. NCBI lineage: Eukaryota > Dinophyceae > Suessiales > Symbiodiniaceae > Symbiodinium > Symbiodinium sp. CCMP2592. Next base: position 59,198 of record CAJNDT010001043.1, read on the forward strand.
GGATCGTGTGACGAGCGTCCTCGGCCCAGCGCTGAACGAGGCCCTGCTCCTTTGCTCAGGGGAGATCTACTGGGTAAAAGCCAGAAAGTTGGAATATGATTATCCGGATACCCTGAAACCATATTCCAACTTTCTGGAGTTCCCCTTACTGGGTTGTAGTTTTGGGGCTCTGAACAGTATTTATGAATAGGTACCTCAAAAGGAACCATAAGGGAAATTAAAAACTTTCCCAAATTGCCACCTAGTCCGCTAGACACCGAAAGGTTTAGGGCTTAGGGTTTAGGGTTCTCCCTGATTCCCTCATCCCCAAATCCTAACCCCTCAACTCCAGCCATGTGGGTTATTGGTTTAATATGGCTTTAGGGTTGAGGGCCGTTTAGGGCTTGGGGCGTTTAAGGCTTTGGCGTTTCAGAGCTTCGGCGGGAGGTGTGGGAGTTGAGCTCAGGAAACTAACGTGTAACGGGGTTAGTGTTGAGGGTTTAAGGCTTAGGTTGGCTTATGAGTTGGGGTTTGGGTTAGACGGGGCCCCCATCCTGTAATAGTGGTATGATAGGAATATAATAGTGCCCTAATATAATCCTTATAGTCACTATTACAGGGTGGGGGCCCCTTCTTGGGTTTTGGGGTTCTGGGTAAGTTTACTTAGATTCTTCAGTCCTGAAGTCCTGGCTCTAGAAGTTACCCGAAAACCCCGTTTTGAGACAAACCGTAATATGCTGCACATAGCCCGAAATCACCAAAAGAATCGGGTGCAGGGCTTCTAAGGCTTATAGGGTTCAGGTTTTGCGGTTTATACGGTTTAAGGTTTAATGCATATAGGGTTTAGTGTTTGGGGTTTGGGGTTTATCGCGTTCAGGATTTTGGGTTTGACTTTTGGGGTTTAGGTTTAGGGTTATAGGGTATGGGATATGGGGTTTAGGATTTGGAAGGGTTCAGGGTTTAGGGCTTGGGGCTTAACGCTGAGAGGGTTTAGGGCTTCAGGTTCATAGGATTCAGGCTTGTGGTTTAGGGCTTATATTATAGGGTTTAAGGTTTCGGCGGAGATGCCGCAGTCCTGCCAGCCTTGATTGAAACAAAGCCCGAAATGAACCACCAGTTGTGAGCACTTATAGGCTTTAGGGCTTTGGGGGGTTCAGGGTTTTTGGTGTAGGGCTGATAGGGTTTACGGCTTATACAGGGTTCAGGGTTTGGGTCCTTGGGGCTCCTATGCCAGAGGCTCAAGAACTGAAGAAGCCTCCTAGTGCAAGCATGGGCTCGACGATCTCCCCTGTGGATGACTCCTGCACAACAAGATCCCAGAGCCCGGGAGAGATGGAAAGACACCCTGGACCCAAACCTCCTAAATCCTAAACCTGAACTTAAATTACCTCAACCCGAACCCCTAAACCCCAAGACTCCAGAACCCCTAAATCCCCAAACCCTGAGATTCGAATCCTATGACAGTACAATAACATGCATGATGAAATGATATTGCAGTATTGTACTAAGGGTTTGGGCTCCTTAGCTTCACCTGGAGGCCAAGGCTTTCCTGACCTGGCCTTCGGGGCTTCAGGTGAGCTCAGAGGTTTCAGGGGCTGGCGTTTAGGGTTTTCAAATAGTGCATAGGGTTTTGGGGCCACCTTTTGTCCGGGTTTCGGCTGGGTTTCGACCGAAAGGGAGTCTTGGGTCTTCGAACGCTGTTGCGCGAGGCTTACCCGCTTTAGTCGTCTTTATAAAGTGGGGCTGGACCGAAGTGCGCCGATCGCGTGTGCTTTCTGGGGGGCCTCATTCGGCAAGGAATGCCTGTTGCCAGAGGCGTGCCGATTTTAGTCTTCCTTGTAAGTTGGCGTGGGACCGAAGTGTGCCGCAGGACAGTGTTTCACGGGAGTTCGTAGACAAGCCGGAAAAGAGCCATGCTGTAGTTTATCGGAACACCTGGTGTCCAGTGTTCTCCAGGCCAGGGTTTACCGAAGCCCCTTTGAGAAACAGCCTCTACGCATGCACGCAAGTCGGCTAGCATGCTTGAAAGCGCCAGGAGGTATACGCAAATGGATTCAATCTCTAACAAGTTGTTATATTGCACACCACCCGATCGTGCAAACTGTTCACCTATGAAAAGCAACAACGTCAGTTGAAACTTTTCCTGGAGGGTTTAGGGTTGAGGGCTTGGGGCTTTGAGCTTGGTTTTGTCTTTCTGTCACCTGTTTAGGGTTACGGGTAAGGCAACTAGAATTCAGAAGTCAGGTTGCTTGCCGAAGCACAAATCCTGCACTCAAAACGGATGGCCGTGCCATATTCGAATATGCTTCATCAGATGCTGTGACCTCTGAAATATGAATCCCTGTAACAATCTTGCAAGCACGCTATAGTCATCTGCAGCTTTTGGCCTTGCGCCCTAGCTTACAAACCTAGACCTATACCTTCTGTTTTGACCCCTCAACCTGAAACCCTAATTTTTAACACAAGAAACATCAACCCCCCCCCCACATCCAGACCCCCAACAGCCTCAACACTAAACCCTTAAATCTTTCAAACCCCCCCAAATCCTTAAGAGTCTCCTGTAGCTTCTGCAGAACAGTCTGCGTCCGCTGCTGCGCGCTCTCCAGCGCTGCAAGGTCGGCCTCAGAGGGGCAAGGGTTTGGGGTGCGTACTATAGGGGCCTGAATAATTACCAACACTATTTCGGGGGGTTCCATACTATAATTGTAATAAATTATGGGCCCCAAAACCCCTAGTCTCATTGTTAAGGCCCCTTTGGTAGGAATCGGGGTTGAAGTCTAAGGTTTGAGGCTGCGAGAGGCCTCGACCATGTACTCTGCACCGTGCCCCAAACTCTCAAGCTCTCCTGAGCCTTCAAACTTCTATGCTCTCGAGGTCAAGGGGCTACCGCAAAGAACTGATCTCCATTCCCAAACCTCAGCCCTAAACCCTTCAACCCGTAAGCCGGACACCCCCTATATCCTTACCCGAACCAGAGGGGATACCTCCACCGCCCACCATATTTAGCTCAGCTTGCAAAGTGGCCTTCCGGCCCTGCGCATGTAGCCACAGTCGGAAGGCTGGAATCTCCGTGTCCTCCACAGTCGACCAAATCCGTGCACGACCGTCCACCTGGAAGATCTGTTAACTCGAGTTTTTGGTTTAGAGATTAGGGTTTTCTTGGGGTTTAAGCTTGAAGGTTGACAATCTGGGGTTGGCAGAATATGGGGATTACAGGCTTGTCCTCCAAGCCCGAAACCCTAAACCCCAGACCCTCAACTCAAGGTTATGGCAACCCAAACCCCAAAAGCTCAAGGCTGGGATCCCTTGCCCTGGGCCCAGGATCCGCAAAGGGCCCTCCCCTTGGGGCCTGCCTTGGTGTCGAGGAGGCCGCGGAGCTTTTGGTAGTCGCGCGCAGAGGTGGTGAAGACGGCTGGGAAGATGCCTGGGGGCTAGGGTTTTGGGGTCCAGGGTTAAGGGATTGTAGGGCTTGAGGAGCGCCACCTCGAGGGATAAGACCTAAACTCTTAAGAACCTGAACCCTTATACTTCCTGAAAACTACTTGTAGAGCTCACTGTGCAACTAATAGGTGATGTTTACAGGGGCTGCTTATGTGTATTGTCTAGGACAGCTCTTCCTTTCCGCACGTGAGGGATGCTCCAGCCGGGCAGGGTCCCTAAACCCTAAACCTGGAGGAGATGCCACGAGCTTGCAGCTCTTCGTTGCTGCTCCTCTTGCTGTCACTCTGCGCCTGGCGAGTAGTAGTAGTAGTAGTAGTAGTAGTAGTAGTTGTAGTGGTAGTCGCAGTAGCAGTAGCAGTAGCAGTAGTAGTAGTAGTAGTAGTAGTAGGAGGAGGAGTAGCAGTAGCAGTAGCAGTAGCAGTAGGAGTAGGAGTAGGAGTAGGAGTAGGAGTAGTAGTAGTAGTAGTAGTAGTAGTAGTAGTAGTAGTAGTAGTAGTAGTAGTATAGTAGCAGCAGCAGCAGCAGTAGCAGTAGCAGTAGCAGTAGCAGTAGCAGTAGCAGTAGCAGTAGTAGTAGTAGTAGTAGTAGTAGTAGTAGTAGTAGTAGTAGTAGTAGTAGTAGTAGTAGGCGTAGCAGTAGGAGTAGCAGTAGGAGTAGCAGTAGCAGTAGCAGTAGCAGCAGTAATTAGTAGTAGTAGTAGTAGTAGTAGCAGTAGTAGGAGTAGCGTAGTAGGAGTAGCAGTAGCAGTAGCAGTAGCAGTAGGAGTAGTAGTAGTAGTAGTAGTAGCAGCAGCAGCAGCAGCAGTAGCAGTAGCAGTAGCAGTAGCAGTAACAGTAGAAGAAGTAGTAGTAGCAGTAGTAGTAGTAGGTAGCGATAACAACATCGTAAGAATGATGTCAGTATTATCGCCGGTAATATTGCCACTACTACTACTACTACTACTACTACTACTACTACTACTACTACTACTACTACTACTACTACTACTGCGACGACGACTACTACTGCCACTACTACCATCACCACCACCAGTACCACTACTATTCCTCCTCCTCCTACTACTACCACTACTATTGGTACTCTGGAACCTTACGGGGTTCGGGCTTTGGGAGTTTTTGGTCTGGACCCCCACACCTTCAGGTTGGGTTTAGTTTAGGTCCTTAAACAAGTCAAGTTCATGCAATATTTATGGGGGCAGTTAGTATTTAGTAGGGGCAAGACCAGCACGAGCATGAAACACAGCTTGGGAAACTCGCCTGAATCCGGCGGATGCCCGCGAAAGTGTCTGCGAGAATCCTCTCCTTCCCGGCAAGGACGAGCCGGGCTTTCCACTGGACTAGGGTTTTGGGTTTAGGCATAGGCTTTGTGTTGCTTTGTTTGCTGGCACGGTGCTAGAAGCCTATGCCAGGCCAGCTATCGGCTAAAGGTTGGGGGAAGGCAGCGGCTGGGCGGCCCCAGGGCCTGCTGCCCCTTCCTGAGCCTCACTTGCTACAAAAAGGTTGCGGTGGATGCAAAACCGTTAATCGTAAACCCTAATCCCCTAAACCCTACTAGTCTACTATAATGCTACCAATCTATACTGCTATAGTAGTACTAGAATACTACCATAACACTACTGTAACACTACACAAGCCTGAGCCCAGATACCTCCCTCCGCAGCCACCTTGGTCTTCTCATTCCGGAGGACTGCGGCCTCCTTCTGGGGCACGTCATCGCCGATCTTCAAGTTCCTCCAGACATTCCGTGGCTTTTTTGGGGTGTTTAGGGTGTAGGGCTGAGGGTTGAGGGCTGAGGGTCTAAACCCTTAACCCTACACTCCCTAGACCCTCAACCCTTAGTGCAGGCAAGTCGAGCAAGCCGGGCAAAACGAGGCCCAAGGCTCTTGCGCAGCTCCGAGAGCGTCAGGTCATCCGTGCAGGTTGCGACGAAGGCCAAGTTGCCAGCGTAGTGCCCATCCTCGTCTCAGAGATGGGAGCTGCAGCCCCGAACCCGGCTTAAGCTCTAGGGTTTAGGGTGAAGGGGATGGGAGCCGTTTTACAGGAGGCTTACAGATGAGGCTGTACTGCTTCAGGGATTTTAGGGTTTAGGGTTTAGAGTGCAGAATGAGAAATCGTATAGATTTCACAAATGTCTATCGCTTACACACTCGTGGGTCTTCGTGCGCGCGCAGCTTAGACAGCTCTGCGCATTCTAAGAGCAGCACCACATCCCCCAAAAGCCCATGTCCATGTGATATATATATATATATATATATATATATATATATTATTATTATTGTTATTATTATTGTTATTGTTATTATTATTGTTATGGTTATTATTATTATTACTATTATTATTACTATTATTATTTATTTATTATTCTTATTATTCTTATTATGATTATTATTATAATTATTACTATTATTATTATAGATATTGTTATTATTACCGAAATCATTATTTTACGTTATATTGTATTAAGTTATGTGTATATATATATATATATATATATACGCACGTATAAACCCACAACACTAAAGCCTAAATACCAATTTAAAACCCTAAACTCCCAGGCAACCCTCTACCCCTGCACCCTCTACCCCAGCTTTGGCCCAGCGTCCATGAGCATCTGCCTGCGGAAGCGTTCGCCAAGCATCTCTTGTGCCACCTGGGCCGAATGGTTTAGGGCTTGGGACAAACCCTCAAACCAAAACCCTGAGCCCCAAAAAACCCTAAAACCGTAAACGAAACCCTAAGCCGGAACCCCCTAAACCTTTTCAGCCTTCTCGGTGGCCGCCCGTTTGATAGCCGAGACGATGACCACTCCGCTGGCTTCCTCCAGGAGCTGCTTGACAACCTGAATGGCTTTTAGGGGTTCATAGGGCTTCATAGGGGTTTAAGGTTTAGGGCTCAAGGGGGTTTTGGGTCTCTTTAGGGGATCCTAGGGGTGCATGGTTGTAGGGTGGTTTAGGGTTTAGGGCTGAGGGGCCCCTGCATTAAAGCTCGAAAGGGAAAATCTCCAATCCTCAGCCTCAACACAACGAAGCGGTAAACCCCAAACCCAAGATTCCTCTAACCCCATTAAGGTTTAGGGCTTGGGTTTAGGGCTTACGGTTTATTCTGCCTTGCTAAACCCTAAACTTGAGATCGAGCTGCACTGGCGCGCGCAGAGTTTGCATCCTGCACGCCTGGGGCATCCACCAGCACCACGCGGGGGTGGCACTCGAAGGGCCCACAGATCCGCACCTGCGGTGCAAAATATACATGGTACCTCGAACCCTCAAGTGTACCCCACAACCTGCACAGCATGTGCCTGTGCTATAACATATCCGGATACTGGCGCCATATGCCTTAAGCCCTAAACCCTAAACGTGCCGCACACACTCTGAAGTTTGGAGGGCCACGACGGCCTGCACTTTCTTGATGAACCTTTAAGGTTTAGGGCTCACCCTATACCCTACAAACCCTGAACCCCCAACCCCCCTAAATCCAAAATTGTACATGGAATTCTTGTACAGTATGCCCTACTATGCTTCTCCCTTTCTCGACTCCACTCATACTACCCTACGCCAAACTCCACTCCTCCGCCTTATTCTATTCTACATTGTACACATACATATTTACAGCGACGACACTTCTGCCTCTCTACAGCCATTCTATACTATACAGGATCTGTTAGATGTACTGTTGCATTACTCTCTACTCAACTGTACTATCCAAGTTGGGAGCCATGTCCCTGAACTGAGGGCCAAAGCCCTGGACCCAAAAAATCCGGTATACTATAATAGTATGCCAGTGTTCATAGAAAACCATTATGGTCTACTCTAATGGGGCACCATAATTTAAAATACTATGATAAGGTGCTATTGCAGTATACCATAATAGCATTCGATTATAATATACCATAACAGGGTTCCATTGAAGTATAGTACAAAAGTACCGGCACCTTCTTCACCAGCGGCCAGAAAGCTGCCACGTTCTCTCCATCCTTAGCGTTCCATTTAGGGTTGAGGGCCTTGGGTCTAGGGAAGTTTAGGCTGGGCAGTAGCGTATTTCCTCTGATGTTGATTGATTGTGGCAGCTGCTTGAAACTACACAACTAGCTAAACACCAAGCCCTGAAGCTGGTTCCCAAATCCTAAACCCCTAGACCCTGGCAAGCGACAGGGCTGTCCACATAGTCCAGGATTTCTGCCGTAAGGTTCAGGCTGCAGGCGTTCGAGAACTTGAGGACCTGCAGGAAGTCTCTGTGCCGGGGCTTACTTGGAGGGTCGGGGGACTTAGTAACTGGTTCTTTGCGGGACTTATAAGTACCATAACCCCAATTAAGGTTCCCCTTTAGGGTACTTATAAGTCTACTTACTACCTACTTACTAAGTCCCCCGACCCACCAAGTAAGGGTTTGTTTGGTTTAGGGTTTAGGCCCACTGGACCCTACAACTCCTCGCGGATTAGGGGAAGTCTCGGGCCATGGTATACCACATACAGTACTGTACATATAACTACACTATATACTGTTTAGGATTTAGGGTATAATCGTATTGTCACATGGTATACTGTAGTAGATTCTACTACATGAGCGCGGTTATTGAAGATGTTTGGGTTGGAGCTGCTCAAATATTTGTTCCTCATGTGCCTCCGATTTCATCCAACCGCCCCACACCCAAACGGTGGGTTTCCCAACACCTGCCTGCGACTGGCGGTGTTGCCTCGTCACCCGGTTCTTGGTGCGATCCAGGGTTGAGCGGGCCGTCCTTGGGGGTGAACATGGGGCTGGGGAATAACACGTGCTTGGAGGTTCAATAGGATTGCAAGCAAAGCGCATCCTAACACAGAAGCTCCCCCCGTCCTGATGTCCGTCCAGGGACGAGTGTCTTCGAAAGCCTGTAAAGATTCGATTTTCAGGCTCGCGAATTGAGCTTTGCAGTGATGTAATCTAAAGCCTACACTGCAAAAAAGGAGCCATAAAGGGTTTAGGGTTTGTGGCTTCAATGTAGGCTTACACGGTCTCAGGGACTCAGCCGTCGGTTTGAAGTTCCGGGCTTTGGGTTGAGGGCTTGGGGCAACACCCTGCAGTGCAGCCTCCGGATAAACTGCGAAGAGGGTGTCGTAGGCGATGGCCGCTGGCGTGGGATCGCCACCCCGCACCTACAGGCTCGGAGTTCAGGGTCCGAGGTGTGCGGTTTAGGCATTTAGACTTGAGGGCTTTTGGAGCGCTTGGACTTCATTTTGGACTCTTAAAATTAGGGTTCATGGTTTCGGATCTTCAAAGAGAAACCTTGACCGCTGACATCACCATCGCCAGCACAAAGGAAACAAAAGCTGAGATGAGCAGGGGAAATAAGAGCGTCTCCTTTAATGCGCGGTGCAGACTACATGACATAACGTATGCAAACTATGACCCCTGACCCGGACCCTCCCCCATGCCAATGCCTAGGAAGTTGAGACCCTCACCTCTAAGCCCCTAAACCCTCATACCCCAAGCGCTCACGCCCCTAAGGTTTAGGGCTTTAACGTGTGCCCTCTAAACCCTCAAACCCTAAACGATACACGAACCTTTTTACCTAAACCCTACACGAGAGTGTAGGGGCCTTAACAGTTAGAATCAGGTTTTGGAGTATATCATGTAATAATTGTAATAAGGAGCCCGCCAAAATAGTGTAGCTATTTACTAAGGCCCCTACAAGATGCACGAGCCAGGGCACCGGTTCCCTCCGTGACACCCGCACGCGGTCCGACATCAGCAGGTCTCCGAGCAGGCTCTCCACCTTGCACTCAGCTTTGGGGGTTTCAGGGTTTAGGGATTTAGGGTTTAAGGGCTCAGGGTTTAGAGTTTAGGGATTTAAGAGCTTAGGGTTTAGGGAGTTAGGGTTTAGGGATTAGGGTGTTTAGGGATTGGGGCGCACCGAACCGGGGAGCAAGGGAAACGAAGATCCACCTGGCTCATCAGATCCTTAAAACCTCTGCCAATAGCCTCAACCCGAAACCCAAACACCAAAGCTTCTACAACGCTACGTGGTTTCGGTTTACTGTAGTACACTATATTTATATTACCATAATACTATAATACTCTTGTACTGCTATCATAATACATCAATACTATAGTACTGCTACAACGATACAATAAGAAACCCCAAACTCGAAGGGTTTCGGCGATTTGGTTTAAGGTTTTAGGGGTTCAGGGTCTGGGGAGCTTGGGCTGGAAGGGTTGCCTGTGGTGGGTTCAAGGATCAACTTTTATAGTATTACGATAATACGATTATGATATTACTACTTTATGATATTCTTGCTCTTTGATTCAGGTACTATGATAACATTTCTATATTATCTTAATATACTTAATCTGTGTTTTGATTTTATTAATAGTTAATACTATTGCCACATGGTAAAATACTATTAAACACTATTAAAGCACTATTAGAATGACATTATAGTACCATTTTGCTATTATTTATGGGTTTAGAGTTTACAGCTTTGGGGCTTTTTCGGTGAGGCTCTGAAGGGTGAAGGTTGAGGGTTTAGTATAGGGCTTCTCTTAACTCTGCAGTTCGACTCTGCAAGAAAGGTGTGGGCTTCATGGTTTAGTCACATTGAGCGTTGTTCATCAATAACGACCCTTAACCCTAACATAGCTTTTACATGACACTCCTCAGCCTTAATGTCCTGCATCCGCACTTCGTTCTATTACTACCTACATGTTCAGGGTTTAGGGTCTAATCACGGCTCCATTTGCACCCAGGCACTGCAGCAGATTACCATGGAAGTATGGCCGCTGTTTCAGATACCGTACGATCGCCATAGATAGCCGGGGCTCAAAGGCACCCGAAACATTAATTCGCCCTTAAGCCGTGATAGGAGCTTCCCCAAAGCCCTACACCGAAAACTCTAAACCCTAGATGTTGAAGCCTAAACCCTACAACCCGCAGGTTGCCCACCTCGCTAGCCCAGTCCGCAATGCTCTTGAGGTGCACCTGACAGGACGTATGCAGGTTTAGGGTTTAGGCTATGGGGTTGGTGGCGTCAATAGCGACCCGAGGCCCTGCAATGCAAACAGCACCCTAAGACCCAACCCTAAGCCCTAAACCCCAAACTCACAAAAGACCTGCGTTCCAAAGTCCAGAACCCGGAAAAGATGGTACATGCTATACGTGGCGTAGATAGGATCGGGCACTGTTTGAAGGGTCCGCCAAGGTGTTCGGATTTCAAACACCAGGGCTCGAAATGCCTTGAAACTCATACAACACGCTCAAGAACCGGAGAGATCCTCTTTAAAGGATTCCACAAGGGTTAGGCTTAGGGATTGGGGCTTTAAGGTTTACGAAGTTTACGGTGCAGGGTTTGGGGTTTACAAATCGAGACTAAGATTGAAGCAACGCGGTGCCTCCCCGGTGAAAATTCTTGAGAGTGGCTCTGGGACCAATTCGACCGGCACGGCAGTGCCTGGCAGCACCGGGCTGAGTTTGGGTATGGGTTTAAACAAGAAGGTGATAATTTAGGATTCAAAGTATAGGGTGACATACTTGTTTGTTGTGCAAATGTAGACACGAGGCTGTAGGTCAGAGGTTGTAACCTACTATAGTGTAGCATTTTCTGTTGCACCGTAAACGATATTCCAAAGCATCACGGGGTTCGGGGTTTAAGTCTTAAACCCTGAAAATCACTGAAACCGAAATTTAGTGCCAGTGTAGCGGTTCAAGGTTCAAGTTTCCTGTTTCCCAGCATATCCCAACACAGCCAGGTGTGCAGGAGCGCCATCCGGAGGTTGGTACGGTCTCCTGGCCATGTAGCTATACAGGGTTTAGCATGTTGGGCTGCTGTTCCGCTGTAGGGTGGTCCCTAAACCCTAAACCGCCTAAACCGGTCTAAACAGCCCAACTAAAGTCTCGACCGGAGGCCCTATAGTTTACCTCTACTCCCAATCATGCTATTGCACATCTGATCTGAGCGTTGAATGAGGTTTGTGCAGGGAGACCGGGAGCATGCAGCTTGAAAGCCGGATGATGGAGGACCTATACTTTGGGGTTCAGTGTTTGTCAGCTTGTTCAGGGCTTGTTGAAGGGTCCAAGTCGGTGGCTGTTTGGATGAAGAAAATCATCGGAGCCCAAAAAGTACCCCAGCACACCAGGTGCCAAACCACAGCAACCTTTACAACATAGTGTATTATACATACATTCACACATACATGTACACATATATATGCATATATTCGATACACACATTTTATCATGTAATCTTGATAGGCTTCGAAGCTCCCCAAATGTGGTCTGAAGGCTGAGGAACCCAGCAGCCCAGCGCGAGGCATCTTTCTTTGAACCCTAAACCCTAAATCCCAAACCCTAAACTTTAAACCCTAAACCAAGCCTCTAGGTAAGCCCGAGACCCTGATCCTTCTGTCCTGGCAGAGCACCGCGTTCCTCGTCAGCTGTTGGCTTCCAAGGAAAATACAACCATAGAATATTTGTATTATAGTATTTATTCTAGTAGTGTGATGGTACGATTATTGTACTATATTATTATTATTATTATTTGATGTCCATGTTAGTGAAAAGCTTCTCTACTGCTAACCCTGATACTACTGCTGCCGGTCGTATCATGGTGGGGGTACAGCTGGGAGCCGTGAGTCAACCCCATAGGCTTTAGGAGTTTGGGGCTTAGTCGCGGGCTTATACACTGCAAGCTAGACTTCAAGCTTTTATAGCCGAAAGAACTGCGATGAAACCCTCAGGCCGTAAACACACTGAGCCCTAAACCCTAACACATAAGTGAAAGATCTTCCCAATAATGCCACAAAGGTTCAGAAGCGTACTTTTGCCAGCGCCAGTGTTCCCAAAGAGCGGCACCTTGATTTCTTATCCTGTACTATACTTAGCATACTATACTGTAATATACTTCAGCATATATACTATAGTATACTGTACAATTTTGTCTACCACAGTCTACTATACTATAGTGTACTATGTACAGTATACCATAGTCTACTATACTATAGTATACTATACTGTTTTGTACGATAGTATATTATACTGTAATTTACACTGACGGGGCGTCTTTAGTGCGCTTACCGGCCTCTTTGGGCAGGTGGGGCTCCAACCCGCTCATTCCAAGCGGTAAACAGATCTTATGATCAACAACTCTTTCGAATCCTCAACTAACTACGCACCAAACCGGGAGTGTTTGGCCCCAACTCATCTGCAAGAACTAACTCGCAACAGTCCCCCTAGACCCTCAACCCGAAACCCGGGTCCCAAAAAATCCACAAACCCCACATTCTCCAAATCCTGGCGCCTGAAGCCTATTACCCTAAGCCCTAAGTCCCCAACCCTCTAGAGCCATAATAAGAACCCTGAACCCCTAAACTTCGTCCAAGCACATGGATCGGCTTTGCTTCAGCGGCCATATGGGCCGCCTGGAGTTCCTGCAAGCACTCCTGACGGTATCCGAAACAGGGGTTTAGGATGTAGGGTGGCGTTTCCCCAAACCTAAGGATTTGAAGTTGTTGGGGGTTTAGGTGGGCGCTCAGAGGGCTTGCACCTTAGGCATGTCAGGCTTTGGTGTAGGGGCTTGGGTTTGGGGGGTTTAGGGCTAGGGCTTAGGACTTACATGGTTTGTTGCTTTGGGGCATTTGGGGGCAAAGAGCGTCAACAAGCATGGTGGTCAAACATTCTACTACCATAAGACTATATAATCTAATGACATATTGGTACGGTTCTGATACTTGAATACGACAATGGTACGAAAAAATATACTTATACACAGATAGCCAGCAACCGCATTGCAGCACAGCAGAACCGGAACGACAAACGTTTGGTCAGGTGGGTTTGGGGCTTAGGGTATGAGTCATGGACGCAAGGTCCAGCTCGGCAGCTAATCAAGCCCCCCTCAGTCCTGCTGGCATAAACAGTTAGGGTTTCAGACTGCGGATCCTCTTCTTCGCTCTCAAGGTGATCCGATAGTTCACGAGAAAAGGATTCGATTCTTCTTGGCAGAACATGTATAGGAAGGCGAAAGCATGCGCTGAGCAAATAGTATGTCGAGCTAAGAAGCATTGATTGTGGACGACCAAGGGCAATTGTAGAAGTATGGCATTATGAGTACTACTATAGTATTTCTATAGTAGTTTTTTGGAGTACGCTGTTATAGTACTGTTATAGTAGTGTTACAGTACTATGATAGTATTATAAGGCCACTTCTTTGTAGACATCTCTAAAGCTTCACGTCCTGAAGCCTACACGAAGTACGCCATCCAGCGTCAAAGGCCGGCAATCCCAAAGGAGCTTGTGACCTTATTTTTAAGGGTTTAAATATAGTATTACCATAGTATCATTATCGTAGTATTATCATAATACGTAGCAGCAGATTGACCTGTTGGACTGTTGCCCACGTCCAGAGTCTAACGTTTTGGGCTTCGGGCTTAAGGAAATGGCCCTAAACCCTAAACTCTTCCAGCCCCTCAACCCCCGAAAAGCCCCTGACGAAAAGAACCTTAAAGCCCCATAAACCCCTAAAGCCCCTAAACCCCAAAAGCCTCATAAACCCCTGAAGCCCCTAAAGCCCCAAACCCTAAATCTTTAACCCTTAACCCCCTAAGCCTAAACCCCTAAACTCCGAAAGCCCCTGAACCACTGTCCTGAGCCAAGTCAGCGGCCAGTCCAGAGGCGGCCGCTGGCAAGGCCTTCGCTTTCTTTTGGTGCAGGGGTTTAAAGGTTAAGGGTTTAAGGGTTAGGGGTTTAAAGCTTGAGGGTTTAGGGTTAGGGGTTTAAGGCCTTAAAGGTTAAGGACTTAGGGTTCAGGGCTCGAGGCTTTATGGTTTAAGAGTTTCCGGCAGTTGGTAGCTTGTTCTTGGTTTCGGGCTGTTGGCTGTAGGGGTTCACAGTTTAGGTTTTAGGGTCTAAGGTTTTTGCAGGCTAGAAGGCTTGGCGTCGTGGGCCTAAGCCCTAAACAGGAGGAGGGGTTTTGGGTTTGGGGTGACCCGTTGGGGTGACCCTAAACCCCAAACCCTTAGACCCAAAACCTTACAAACCCTAAACCCCGAAGCCCCTAAACCCTAATCCCGTGGCACGAAGTACATCCCCGATTGAAAAACGAATCTTAAGGACAGTAGCCAGCTATAACGCAGGCCAGCAGACGTGCATGACCAACCATGTTGGAAAGGCTTAGGGCTGAGGGTCAGGGTTCTTTGAGCGAGTGGCTGCACGGTTTAGGGTTTCGTGCTTTAGGGTTTAGGGTTTAGGGACGGCCGACTGCCATGATACTGCCTGAGAACATGTTGTACCACAACCCTAAACTCCCAAACGCGGAAGACTTGAAAACCCTGAATCCCGAAAGCCCCAGCACCATAACCCCAAGAGCCCAAAACCAAAATCGGCCCTAGGAACTGGACCCTCAACTCATAAACTCTAAAGGGAACTCCAGAAAGTTGGAATATGGATTAATGGTAGGATCACCTATAATTTACCTTAGAGGAGGTACGATAATGATATTCCAACTTTCTGGCTTCTACTGTAAACCCTAAACCGTAGAGTTTTACCTTCCTCGACTCTCAGAGGGGGGGCCTTCAATCGCTCTGCCTCCACCTGGACGCAGTCACAAAGCTTTTGGAGGTCGCCCTGCATCTCCTGTGAGAGCTGACTTAGACCCCGTAACGTTTAGGCTTAAGGGTCTAGGGTTTACGGGACCCTAATGTAGGGGCCTTAAGAATCAGATAGGGCATTGGGGCTCACTACACTCTAATTGTACAAAGGAACCCCCAAAAGAGTATAGGTAAATATTGAGGCCCCTATATTAGGGTTTATAGGACCCTAGACCCTAAGTCAGCAGCTCCTCGCGCAGTCGGCCCAGCTTCTCCCGCTCTTCCGCCAGGCTCGGCAATGTGTCATCTGCGAGAGCCGGACTGGCTGGCTCCTTCTGGATTCGGGTTTCAGGGTTTAGGGTTTCGGGTTAAGGGAGGGTTTAGGTCCGTGTAGTGGCTTCGGGTTTTGGGTGTAGGTTTTGTGGCCTTCAGGGCTTAATTAAGGCTTTAAGGGTTCGGGGGGTTTAGAGTTCTGAGGGTCTGTGGCACAGCAATGGGGTGCAGTGTTAGTTTGATGGTGGGTGATATGTCCAGAACTACAGTGTGACAGCTCAGCACGTCTCTTAGCACCGCAGCACTACGTGCGTGCTGGGCACAGATCTGTCACTGCCACGAATTTTGCTGCTGAACGTGCAAGCCTCAAGAGCAACTGATATGATTGGGAAGTCCGACTACTGCTCCTGGCTATTTCAACAGTTGCAGCAAGTGCCCGCACCCTAAAACCTCAAAACCCTAAGCCCTGAACCTTCAACGCCATTAAACCCCAACAGTCGAAACCCAATCCCTGGCCTCTGGAGGCTTCTCCGAAGCTGAAGCCTCAGCCACGTCGGCGGTGGGCTTCAGATCCTGTAAGGCGGCTGGATCGCACGAGGTGTCCAGAATCTCGAAATCCTGGGTCCAGGGGTTCGGCGGCTTTGGGTGTTCAGGGTTCAGGGCTTAGGGGTTTATGGAGGGTTTCCCCAAACCGGATTCCAATGCTCTTCACGCGTTCTTGGGTTGTCGGATGTTTTGGGGTTTGGCTTAGGATGCTTGCGGGCTGATGAAATCGCCTCTGCTGCGAGTTTCGTAGGTATACTGTCTGGCAACGTCGCAGAGCACTCCGCAGAGCTTAGCAGAGAACAAATGATCAACGTGACTGCCCTAAACCCGGGACCTTAACCATCATTTTTTCACAGGTGCTTGCATCGGTTATATGAGAGCTTCCCAAAACCACACAGCACCTAATTCGCGAGCCCGTTAAACATCACAACGCCCAGAGACTCCTGGCACTACTGTATACCATACTGTACTGCACCAAAGTCTAGCTGAAACCTCCACCAACGCGCTAAGGCCTAAACCCTAAACCCCCCTAAAAGGAGGAACAACAAAACACAAAACGAGCTTTGACGAATACTTCAGAACCCCCGTCCTCAGAGGCCGTGATCTTCAGCTTGGCGATGTGCCCGAGGAGCTTCTTGCCTTGGAACTTCGTAGCATTATATGGGAGTTTCCGAAAATTAGGGGTACCTTATTTGGGGGTGCTTATAATAAGGATCCTACTATGTAGGGTACTATTATTAGGGTCCCCTATTTTCGGAAACCCCCATATTGTTATGAGTTGAAACGAGCGCAGGCAAGGACCTCCGGGGGTTCTGGGTGCAGACCCTCAACCCTCAGACCCCGAGCCCTAAACCCTAAAAGCCTAAACCCTAAACCACCACAAACCGTAGTGTTTGGGGTTTCCGGTTCTTGGTTTCGCCCTTCTGGGTTTGGGAGGTTGAGCCAAACTCGTGGAAGCAGACTGTGGAGAAGCAGTACTCTAGCAAACAATGGTACCGTATGGTATCGCATAGGAACACTAGATGATTATAGTCAATAGCAGTTGTCGTCGCCGTCGCTGCCACGCTAGCACGAGCACTACAAGCAGCAGTAGTCGTCGTGGTAGTAGCAGTAGTAGATGTAGTACTAATAGGAATAGGAGACGCAGCATCAGTCGGAGTAGGACTAGGAATAGGAGTAGCAGCAGCAGTAGTGGTAGCAGTAGCAGTAGCAGTAGCAGCAGGAGTAGCAGTAGCAGTAGCAGTAGCGGTAGCAGTAGGAGTAGGAGTAGGAGTAGGAGTAGGAGTAGCAGTAGCAGTAGCAGTAGCAGTAGGAGTAGTAGTAGTAGTAGTAGTAGTAGTAGTAGTAGTAGTAGTAGTAGTAGTAGTAGTAGTAGGAGTAGGAGTAGGAGTAGTAGTAGTAGTAGTAGTAGTAGTAGTAGTAGTAGTAGTAGTAGTAGTAGTAGTAGTAGTAGTAGTAGTAGTAGGAGCAGCAGTAGCAGTAGCAGTAGCAGTAGCCGTAGCCGTAGCAGTAGCAGTAGTCGTATGAACTAGACTCATATCGTACAAGGTAATGCAGCATAGTAGTACCTTCCATAACTACAGTATGGTGTAGCGCAATCCCATATAGAGAAGCATCAAATGAGTCTGAGATCACAACAATGCAGTTTCGTTTGGCGTCACAAGGAGGACAGCAAGGTCAACAACTTCACCCACAATACATCTCAAGCCCTTCCTGACTATAGACGTGATGCAGTTGTACAGTGAGGAAAGACGCGGATATGACTGGCTTCATATCGCTTTTCTTGCAATTTTTGACTAGAAGCGAAAGAAAACGTGGCTGCCGATGAACCGTCTCAGTTACGTGGCAGCAGTTCGGTGCACCCAATTTCTTTCAGGTCGGCGTCAGACCTTGGCCGCTGAGGGTGCTCTGGGCGAAGGAATACAATGACAGCAGACTGCTTACAATACACTATACATAGCCTCCACGCCTTCCACCCTGAATCGAACCGTCGCTTGTCAACGCAATGCTCGTGCAACTACAAGCTGCTGCAGCCTCCAACGCGAGACACTTCGACGTGAAAAGTATAAAAGAGAAGAAAAACCGGGCCTAGAGACAGTTCTGTCAAGGTGGCCCCATCCACCTCTTCAAAGAGCGGCTTCCAGCGGTCCAAGGAAAGTGACGTGAGAAACTCGGCGACACGCGCCGGGTCCCTGCGAGTGTCTTGGAAGTATCATCGGGAGTCGGGGTTTCTGGGCGTTTAGATCTGGGGTTTGCGCCAAATCCTAAATCCGGGATGTTAACCCAAACCCCTACACCCTAAACCCGTAAAACCCAGTTTGGGGGCTTATGGGTTTACTATGGGCTCCAAGAGATTAGGGTTTAGGGTTTAAGTAGGGTCCAAAAGCAAATATTTCAGTTGTCTTCTTGAGGACATCGGGTTTAGGGTAGGGTGTCTACATATTTGAAGTCAAAACCTTGAATCCTTGGGGGTCTCGGAAGTTTAGGGTTTAGGTTTGAGCTAGGTTTAGGGTTGAGGGGGTAGACAAACATACCTATCCCAAACCGTCTGTGTCGGCCCTCTTAGCGCGCCCCCCGCAAGTGCAGCTCAGGTTCAAGGTTTGAGGTGTATAGAGCTTAGGATTTAAGGTGTAGGGTTTATGACTTAAGGCCTATAGGGTTGAAGGGTTTCAAGCGGAGGGCTTCACCCTCTTAAAAGCCTTATGAGGCCTTAAACGCAGCGCAAGTCTCCACTCGTAGATGTTCGACGGGGCGAGCTCAGCCGCCTCTTTGGGGGCCGGACGCTTGGCACCACTCATGGCCTTGGCCTTGGGCTCCCGAATCTCGGGGAGCTCCCCAGACCCTAGGCACTGGCTCCCGAAGACCTTCCGGCTTTAGGGTTCGGGGTTTAAGGCTCAGGGTTTAGGGCCTACTTCAGAGCTCTATAGCTGCGATGCTTCCCAAGACAACCACTCATTATTGAACACTGGTTCTTAAGTCGTGTCTTCTACCTCCCACCCGCTGGAGCCAACTGGCGCCGGGAGTGTTGTCTCATATCTTGTCTTGGCTGTGCTGCATCCTCAACCCCAACCTAAACTCCACACTCCAAATATCATTGCCCTTTTGCACCGAACCAGAACCACAAGGTTTAGATCCACAGGGCTTTTTCGACAGAGTTGGCTTTTAAAGACGTTTACAGACTTTTAAAAACTTTCAAATGCAAAAAAAAACATTCTAAAAACTTTTAGAAGACTTTAAAAGACTTTTAGAAACTTTTAGAAGACTTTTGCAAACTTTAAAAGACTTTTCACAACTTTAAAAGGCTTTTAAAATATTTAAAAGACTTTTAAAAACATTAAAATACATTTAAAAGCTTTAAAAATACTTTAAAAGACTTTTAAACGCTTTTAAAAGCTTTTACAAACTTTAAAAAGAATTTGAAAGACTTTTAAAGACTTTAAACAACTTTTAAAAATTTTTAAAAACTTTAAAACAAAAAAAACTACATTTTGTAATGTTTTTTCCGAGAAGACGAGGATGAAGAAGACCTGGCACAGGGTTTACAGTTTCAGGGTCTTTAGGGTTTGGGGTTAGAAGGCAGAGTGCCATAGTATTAGGGGTTTGAGGGTAATGAAAGGGTTAGGGTTAGAGTTTCAGGGTCTTTAGTATATTTAGGGTTGTGGGGTTAGAAGGCAGAGTGCCATAGTATTAGGGGTTTGAGGGTAATGAAAGGGTTAGGGTTAGAGTTTCAGGGTCTTTATTATATTTAGGGTTTGGGGTTAGAAGGCAGAGTGCCATAGTATTAGGGGTTTGAGGGTAATGAAAGGGTTAGGGTTAGCGTTTCAGGGTCTTTAGTATTTAGGGTTTGGGGTTAGCAGGCAGAGTGCCATAGTGTTAGGGTTTGAGGGTAATGAAAGGGTTAGGGTTAGAGTTTCAGGGTCTTTAGTATTTAGGGTTTGGGGTTAGAAGGCAGAGTGCCATAGTATTAGGGGTTTGAGGGTAATGAAAGGGTTAGGGTTAGAGTTTCAGGGTCTTTAGTATTTAGGGTTTGGGGTTAGAAGGCAGAGTGCCATAGTATTAGGGGTTTGAGGGTAATGAAAGGGTTAGGGTTAGAGTTTCAGGGTCTTTAGTATTTAGGGTTTGGGGTTAGAAGGCAGAGTGCCATAGTATTAGGGGGTTGAGGGTAATGAAAGGGTTAGGGTTAGAGTTTCAGGGTCTTTAGTATATTTAGGGTTTGGGGTTAGGAGGCAGAGTGCCATAGTGTTAGGGTTTGAGGGTAATGAAAGGGTTAGGGTTAGAGTTTCAGGGTCTTTAGTATTTAGGGTTTGGGGCTAGAGGGCAGAGTGCCATAGTTTTAGGGTTTGATAGTATTAGGGATGCACAAATCACGTGAAGTGGCTACGAACTGCTGGATGTTGCGCTTTTCTGCGTTGACCACACTGTCAAGCGAATCACGTGCAGGCGAAGCAGGGTAGAGCTGGGTGACGCGACAACGTCTGGCACTCTGCCTTCCCAGCTGCTGGCACTCTGCCTTCCCGCCTCAAGATCCATTAATTATTGCCACCACAACTTTGCACAAAGCTGGTCGGTCAAAGGTATTGCTCCAGCATCAAGGTCAGGAAGTTCCCCCGGACCACCGAGACGGATGGCAACAAGTGAGAGGTGTTTCATCTGAAGGACAAACTGCCGTTGTTGTTCATCTTCGTCGTTCCAAACATAAACAAAATCACCAACGAGAGAAACGCGCGGCAACTCCAGCGGTTCTTCTCCTTCACCCACCTGATAACACTTCGGGAAGGGGCCTTCGTACCGTCGAAGAAGCCTGAGGCCTCCTGTAATGCGGGAGCCAATACGTTGCCAGTAACGCAGGTAGCGAACCATGATTTCCCAAGGCACGTCGTCATAAACTTCATTCCATCTCTCAGCTGGTTTCCACTGGTCAGGCGCTTTGGCCAATTTTTCGCAAGCGGTTTTGATCAAGATTCGGGAGAGCTCGCCTCTGAAGAAACACTCTCCTCGTTCGATCGGGGCGAAATGCATTGCTCTGGACGGCTACTGTTCAGTCACAAGCACGCACGGCTTCAAACCACATGTGCTAGTTTGTGCGGCTTCCGGGTTGTGGCACTCGAAATGATTGTCTATGTGCTTGCACGTGACAAATTCCACATGTGTGAAAATGCGAACATGCTTTCGCAATCCGTCTTCCCCAAGCAGAAACACACAGTCTCTCGGACGCATTCCAATCTAGCAGGACCCGCTGACATCAATGCAAGCACACAGACAGACACACAACTTTTCTTTGCAGCGCAGGATGAATCCTCTAGTTGTTGCCAGGCCTCCTGGTCGGGCCACAACAGGGCCTATGGTCAATGTCGTGTTGTCTGGCCTGCGCTTCTGTCATCTTGGAAGCCACACGTCCCCAGTGATAGGGTACGAGGTGGCTCCACTCGCCTTCAATGCCAGACACACATGGGTTCATGTAATGTGACACAACACACAGCAGATCAGGCAACCACATCGACGCTATAACAAATGTTCCGAATCTTTCCAAGAGACCGCCGTCTGTCACACGAACTCGGAGAAACCATTTTGCTTTGTCAGTGCCACCAGGATTCGGGTCGTACTTCATCTCACCAGCGATCTTGGGACACTCCGGGCATTGAACAGGTTTCCATACCCCTTGGTAGTCAACACGGTTCGGCCGCCGCTGATGTTGGGGGCCACGGACTGCAACCTCCCGTGGCTCGAGTGCTGGGATAGGCACTGCAGGCACCTCCGGCATCTCAGCAGGAGTGGCTGGCACTCTGCCTTCCTCGGGCTCCACGTGATCATCAGGCTCTGGGACAGGGATTGCAGCAGGCACCTCCGGCATCTCAGCAGGAGGGGCTGGCACTCTGCCTTCCTCGGGCTCCACGTGATCATCAGGCTCTGGGACAGGAATTGCAGCAGGCACCTCCGGCATCTCAGCAGGAGGGGCTGGCACTCTGCCTTCCGCGGCCTCCACGTGATTATCAGGCTCCGGCTCCACCGGCACCTCAGCAGGAGGTGCTGGCACTCTGCCTTCTGCTCCCTCTTGACCACTTTCATCAGGGGGCGCGGGTTGCTTCCTGGGCAACATACGTGGGCGACAAATCTTTCTCTTGGCTTTCCGTTTGGCCTGTGGCTTGGCCTTTGCTTTGGTCTTTGCTTTGGCCTTGCCCTTTGCCTTGGCCTTTGCTTGCTGCGTCTTGATGGCCTGCCAGGTTTGATGCACCCTTTTGATTCTGCGTTTTCTGACTGCGTCTGAGACCAGTTTAAATTCCTGTTTGTCCTCAGCAAGCAGGTCGTCAAGAACCAGCTCATCAACAAAGTCCCCCATGATAATGTCATCCTCATCCTCATCCTCTGTTGAATCTTTGGCTGTCGAATACCTAGCCTCAATTTTGCGCATGAAATCCTCATCTTCCGGAAGGTGATGAGAAGCGATCAGGCTCATGAGCTTTGGACGGCGCATTCGTTGCAGCTCCTTTCGCTTTTTTTCGTCTACGTTTCCAGTCTGGGAGATCACATGCTCGGCGAGATGCTGGCAGTCTGCGAGAGTCCGACATGCTTGTGACATTTCCCTCAGTCGAGTCAGCAAAAACAAGCACAGCAAAACTTATATAAGTTTATTGTACTATTTACTGTATGGGTCGACAGTTGACAGAATCCTAAATGAAAACATGTCACTTGGGATGCTGCAACATATAGGATAGAAGTGACACTGAGCTTGTAGCACAACGACGGAGGCAAATGAAGCCATTCCAGAAGACTGCCTCTGTTTCGATGACTTCCCAATACTGGGGCTCATACAAATGAATCCAGCAGGCCTTGACGCTGGAACCATCCGGGCACTCTGCCTTCAAAACAAAATATATCTCTCCTGTCGACTGGTCCTCATGCTGGACCACTGGCCACATGAGAGCAGCCCAGGTTTTTGCCCCAAGAGAGAGATAGCATGTCAAATCCAAGACATGGTTCAAGATCTTCAAAGGGGCTGCAAGGCTGCTAAACTTCCCAGCACGCAAGGGAACATGCTGAGATGCCAGTCTTGCATCATTGTAGTGAATTAGCCATGACCACGCAGCTGATGCTCGTTCGAGTGTCTCTTCTGACAGGGTGTTCCATGTCTTGTCGCCGACAATCTCGGTATACTGTGACGGCAGCTTGTGGACACATCCTCTGAAGCACAACTTTTGGCGCTTCCTGTCCACATTCCAAAACTCCCTTTCAAAATATTCCCGTTTGACTTTTGCCGGATGCCTGATTGAACGGCTTTCAAAGACGTTTGAATTCTCGATCACAGTTTGAATCGTGGAGTATGTTTGCTTGCGGGTTTTGTTCAACAAAGAATCATTACGAATCTTGTTGTGCACATCTTCCACAATCTTGTTGTCTGGCAGCGTCTGCACCAGAACACTCAGCAGGTGGGTTGCAGGGCATGCTGGTACCGATATTGTTACAGTCCTTTGAGCTGGCACTCTGCCCTCTTGCCCGTCTAACAAAATGTCACCAACTCCGGCACCGTCATCTGCTTCTTCAGGCACAGAATCCTCCATCTCCCCGTCCTGCTCTGTGTCAACATCATCCACGACAATGTCTTCTGACCCCGGAGGCGCCACTTCATATCCCTGTGCCTCCAATGTGTCCAGAAAAAGTCTCGAAGGATGGCTGATTCCAACTTGCAGGTCTGTGAAGAGTTGCCGGGCATGAACACTTGGAGTGGACCGTGCCAATGTCGACTCCAACCTCAAGAGTGATGTGTGATGGCCCTTTGCCTTCAAAGCCGTGATCGTCCGAATTTCTGCATCAGGTGACAGCAATCCCGCATAGGCATCTGGTGGAAGTGAAAAAAGACTGCAAGTCCAGACCCTGTTCATCAGCAAATGCAAGCTCAACATCATGATTTTTTCTGCGGGCTCGTGTAAATCAGTATCCAGATGCTCCTTCCACAACTCGGTCTTCTGCAGGTTGGAGACAATCTGCAACAAATGTTTGTCTGCTTTCCAGGCATCATTCACTGTCATCAACTCGGCATAACCTCGACCATCCTGCGGCGATTTAACGTTTTTTACTTGTTTCCCATACCATGTCCACAACGGTTCGGTCACTTTGTACAATATCTTGGAGTGATCGAAAAGGTCTTCTGTCATGAGATAGTATGCCAACTTGAAGCCCCCCATGCTGGCTTTCAACAAGCTGAGTTCTTTCCGTGGATCAGTGGCACGACCAGCCTGTGACAGCTTTTGCAAATCACCCAGTGCATCTTCCTGCCTCTCACCATTGTCAGAGTCCGGCACTCTGCCTTCGGACTCTGGCACTCTGCCTTCGAAGAGCTCCTTGCCCGATTGTGTATTCGCCGAGTTGGAATACAGGCTGAGTCTTTCCCTTGAGCAAGGGCTGAAAGATTGATCTTCACCGAAATGATCAGCCAGCAGCATTTTGAGGACATGAAACTCATGAAGTTGCTC
Organism: Symbiodinium sp. CCMP2592; assembly: GCA_905221615.1. Classification (NCBI taxonomy): domain Eukaryota; class Dinophyceae; order Suessiales; family Symbiodiniaceae; genus Symbiodinium; species Symbiodinium sp. CCMP2592. Next base: position 83,454 of record CAJNDT010001043.1, read on the forward strand.
ACAACATAGCTGGTTCCAGCTGAACCATCTGGAGGATTTCACCAAGCTGCCCTTCTTCATGAAGGATTCGACATTTGCAAGCATATGTTCAATCTCATGCTCGTCACCGGATAGCTGCCTGTCTAAGTCATAGGCAATCGTATCTCGAAAAGCGTCCCACAACAAGCTTCTGCTCGGTGATGTGCAGGAAACAAAACTCGCCAGCATTTCCTTCTTCTGCTGGTAGAAACCACCACTTCCAAAGGGTTTATAATTCAGGGCAAAGATGTAAGATGAGTGAAGTTGTGCTTTCAGGAAGAGTCCTTTGAGGCATCTCGACATGCTGTTTTTGAAATCTCGAATGGCCCTGTGAATCTTGTCACATTTCACATGAATCATGTTTTCACGCATAGCATAGGCCATGCCAGCAAGTCCGATGCTGCCCTGTTCAAGGCCCAAGACCAGCAGTGGAATGTTCAGCCACCACTTCTCTGACTCTGGCAAGACGGGGAGCACATTTGTGATCTCTCCATCCTCAGACATTGTCTTCAGAAAGGAGACATGAGGAAAGCTGGTGGCACTCTGCCTTCTGGCACTCTGCCTTCTGGCACTCTGCCTTCAGCCGGATCCGGATTGTCCCTCAACCACTGAAAACAGCGGTCAATGTCATTGTCTTCTTTTCCAACTTGGAAACCCACCCTGCTTTCATATCTTTTCACAGGCCTCTGCCCAAGAGAGGGGGCGATCTTGAAAGAGCCCAAATCCATTCGCCCTCTGTGCAAAATCCAGATTTGGTGACTGATCGCTTGAAGCTGCCTGAATGCAGCAATCCTTTCCAGCTTCTTTCGCTTTGATATTTGAAGAAGCAGGTCGTCGTCAAACCGGTCTTGTGGAGAAACTTGTCCAGTCTTCATCACTTGCATGGGTGCAAACACTGCAGCAGAAATCTCATTCGCCCAAGCCACTGTCACACGACAATCGCTGGTGCTGTGAGTAGACCCATCGGCGATGAAGTTGATTTGTCGACAGTGCTGCATAGCAGTGATAGCTCTCTCCTGGTACAACCGATTGATTCGAAGCTGCCACTCGTCACAGCTGGACTCAGGCACACCTGAGCTGGCAAGTCAAGGAGCGATCGATTCGTTCGCTGCAATCGTTGAGATACAAAAGTACAACTTGGACTTCAACACTATGCGCAAGCAACACCATTCTTCGGCCTCCCATGGAAGAGCTTGGGTCACCGAGGCTACGTCATTTTCGGGAGGGGCCACCTGGCACGTTAGCGCATGTGTCCAGATGTCATAGCCAGATGCCCGCTGGCCGTTGGCCCAAACCCCCCCCTAGACTGCGGGACCCCAGTGCCCTTGCCCTCGCTCCACACCCGGCCAACAGTGTGTCGGTAGCTGCCAAAATTGGCGGGCATGCAGCTGCCGCTTGGTAGAGCAACATACACCAAACCCCATTCTGAACATGTTGGCACTCGTGACAAACACAACCGAACAGCAAGCCGAGCAAGGTTCTCTGCTCAATAATACAACCATGTCCCAAGAACGGACGGCCTCCCTTCTTTGTTCGGAACCTGGAAGTCTGGCCCGGACAACACGATCCGAGGTCGCAGAAAATCCAGCTAGGTAAGGCAACCTTGAGGAGATTCGACTGACACTCTAATTACTGTACTTCTGCTCGATATTTGGCCTCCCATGTTGCAAAGGGGGACACTCGGGTGCCGAGCTCGGACCCAGCCAGCACGTTAGCCCATGTGTCTGGCTGTCATCACCAGGTGTCCGCTCTGGTGGTTGGCCACAGGCCTCTGTCAACGCCATCGGCGCGACGACCCTCAGTCCCTGAGGGCGTTGCGCAGATGGCCCTGGCAGAGGTCACAAGTCCTCGGTTCCGTCTTCCTTCCATGGTCCCCCAAAGCGACCCCATGCCCGGCCATCGGCATGCAAGCGCGGCTGGTGAATCAAAACTGGACACACCGCGACTTGTTGGTAAGGTTGGTGTGACAAAGAATTCACTATAATCTTAAACAACTGGCTAACAAAACAACATTCTACTATGAATGAGACGGAGGAACACACCAGCTCAACAACACAGTCATGTCCCAAGAACGGCCTCCCTTCTTTGTCCGGTATTGCTTCCGGTGACTTGCATGACTGCTTCGATGTCACCAGGTCACAGCCCCAGCCGGCGCATTAGCCCATGTGCCCGGCTGTCATCTACCCCCTGCCCCTGGGATAGGTTGGCCTCAAGGCTGTGACACAGGCAAACCGAACGCCTCCCACATGGCCAATGGTGTGGGGAGCAACCCTGGTGGGGCAGGGGTTTACTCCTTAGGTAAGGCAACACCGAAGAGGTTCGACTGGCACTCTGCCTCGGCACTCTGCCTCTGTCGTCGATCCAAGAGAACAGAAAGCATGTGCTCAGCAGAAAGAGATATAGCCTAATCATGGGTTAGCGGCCTCCCCCATTTGCTGAAAGCCACCCCACTCGGCCAAGGTGGGTCGCCATGCTCACAGGGAATGAATTAAGATGACAGCGCTGTGCCGGATCCCGTCGCAGCTGTTGCTCAGCAGGCCATTTGGCACACCTGCGATGTAACAGATCCCGGAGACTTGGTTTGCTTCGGCGTAAACATCGCCCGCAACGCGCCGATAGAAACAAACCAGGCACAGGACGAAATCACCCTGTGAGTAGCAGGCTCTAGGCACAGCTGGCGGCTGGGGTAGTGGAAACTTACAGCAGGCTGCTACACTGCCACTACAGGCCATGCCAAACGATCAACGATAGACCTGATCCCAGGGCCACTTGCGCGCAAAAGTGAGCACAGGCAAGAACTGAAGAAGGCACTATCTCACCCTTCTCTTTACAACACAACTCAAGCGGCCTCCCCTTTAGGATCTCACCGGGGGGGGAAGGACACACCCGCCCCCCATTTAAGCCACCCCCAGCAGGCGCATTAGCGCATCGCCCTGCTGTCATACCCCTCGGGCTGTAGTGGAGTTGGCCCCAAGGGTGGCCGCCACGAGGCCACGCAGGCGTCAGTGGCCAAGCTTTCAGCTCCGGATGGATCGCTGCCCCCAACACGGCCAACAAGATGGAACCTGGCAGGTCTCTAGGGCCCCCTCGGCCAGCCCGCTGCTCAGGTTTAGGTCGGGCAAGCGAATCGACAAGGAAGTTTATGATCAAAAGCAAGCACAGCAAACCACTAAACCCTACTAAAAAACCCTTAGAAGTTTTACTGGCCCTCTGCCTTTGGCACTCTGCCTTTCATAAATTTGATCACAACCTGACACTTAATGACTACTCACTCGATTCGGCCTTCCATGTTGCGCACTCGGTCGATCAACAGTTCAAGAGCCTCCCCTGCTGCCACCGAGTGGGTCATCATCTCGCACTGACTACTGGCTAGCCAGAGCGTGCAGAGACATAAATGGGGGGCTCCCAGCAGGCACGTTAGCCCATGTGTCCTGCTGTCATAGGGATCTGGTCAGCAGATCCCCGTTGGCCTCAAGAGCCCGAAAATCCCAAACAGCGGCCCGCCACACCCGGCTAACGGTGTGAACTACAAGCTGCCCTGCACTAGCGAACCCTCAGGGAAGTGACCCCGGCTAATGGTGTGCGACTATAAGTTGCCCTGCACTACGTTCTTCCCTCAGAGCCCTGTGCGAGACACAGCGAGTCCTGGGTAGCGGCCACACACATGCCTCCACATGCCGGCAAGCGAATCGACAAGGATTTTCTGATCAACAGCAAGCGCAGCAAACCACTAAACCCTACTAAACCCTGAGAAGTTTTACTTGCACTCTGCCTTTGGCACTCTGCCTTTCATAAATATTAAATGCACAACCTGACTTAAGCATCCCTTTCTGTAACGGCCTCCCCGGCGTCTTTGCAAAGACGAACGTGCTCTGACAGTCATGCGGACCGTAGACTTAGGCCACCCCCATTCGGCCGAGATATGGGGTCACCCCGCTCTGCCATGGGGATATCAGGCGAAGGCTCTCAACGACCACTAGCAGCTGCAAGCATTTGCCCGCGCTATGCTTATGTCGCCCTCTGCTCGCAAAGAAGCAGCACGTCGTGGTCGTCGTGGTGCCATCCCAGAGTTCGCCGCGGATACTTCTGCCCCCGACATTACCTTCTGCTGGACTTGGCCAACAGCTTGGCGCAAGAGCCGAACGTCGGGTCGGCCATGGCAAGAGCGGTAGTCGAATTTAGTTCGACTGTGGCGCGGGTACGTGGCATCAAATGAATGTGTGACAAAGAATTCACTAATCTTAAACAACTGGTTAACAAAAAAACATTCTACTCCATATCAAATCACCAAGGAACCATGCAGGTCGCTGCGTTCGTCCTGGTTCTTGAGAATGAGGGCTTGTCGCAAAGAGGTCCCACTTTTTGCATCGCCCTCTAGCAACTTCCAGATGCTTTTGATGTCCACAGTCTTTTTCAATGGAACACGCTTGCCCAGAAGTGCCCTGCGAAACGTCACAGGCACACCAGCATCATGTACACTCAAGTAGTGCCCAATGACATACACCTGGAGGCCGGCTGACAATGTCTCGGACAGACACTCATGTATGTTCATGAAGGCATTCACGACTGTCTTGGCAAATCCATGAGCCTGCCCCGACGGTTGAAGCGCTCTGTGTTTTTATGCCATGGTTGCAAAGGCGATGATGTCGTAGATGCTAGTTTCAACCTCCTCCCAATCTCGTGGCACTCTGCCTTCAGATTCATCTCGGAGAGATGAAGACAGCGTCCTTGCATTGAACATAGATTCCCAAAGCTGACGCAAAGATCGGGACGTGTTGCCTGCCAGCGACTTCATCATCCAAGCGGCAAAGCCTGACACAAACCCAGCTGATTGAAGAAACCATGACACTCTGCCTTCATCCAACTGCATGACCAGAGGCTCATCACTGATAGTTTCACACACACGTACCATAGCATCATTCAGTTTTCTCTTGTACCATTCCCTGTGGGCGTCTGTCCTTGTGTCGAATGATGCTTGCAACATGAATCGGGCCAAGGCTGTGGAAGATGCCACATCCTCCTGTACAGCATCAGGGTTTGGCACTCTGCCTTTTTGACTTTGCACATGTGACCCCCAGTTCGCAGCCAAGGGGGTCTTCCTGAGCAGATCACTGAAGAAGTTGTACCATTTGTGGTACTGTCGACGTTCTGAGCCGTTCCTGTTGCTCTCATCGAAAAACAAGTCCAGACGCCACCACAGTTCGCCCTGTGAGAGCCAAGCTGCTCTCGCTGGCAGTTTTGCATCATTTTCCAAGTTAAGCAATTGCCCATCACGGAGCAATAGCATGACCCACAGTTTCAGAAGCATCACCGAAAGCCTCCAAAGCAACACTGTACTTGAATCTTACTAAATACTGACACACACCTGCACTTGTGTAACAAGCCCCAGTTCACAACACATTGAATTCTTAAGAAATCAACCCAAAGACTCACGATGACATGTCAGCAGCCACATCATGTCACTCGAACTTGACACAGGAAACTATCGCAGATGGCACTGAACTGACAACCACATGGAATGATTAACACAGGCCACCGATGCCTGCAACTGGAGGTCGAGACACCAGCCAGGTCATTGCCACCTGCACGACAGCAGCATACGAACTGAGACAATACCGACAAACACATCCGATCACGGAGTGACTGAAGCTCTCTACATTTTCATTGCACAGCTGCACCAGCTCGGATCACTCAGATCCTTCCACGAGGCGGCGAGGATTTTCCTCGGCACCTCGTGGAGGGAACGGACTGGGTCCAGGGCTCAACCCAGTCCCAACATTGGAAAGCAGAATACCAACAAGACAGAATGTCGAAAGATGAAGCAAGCTCATTTAACTCTAGAGAATTATGGCACTCTGCCTTATTGGCCCTCTGCCTTCAGCTACAATTCATGTTGGGACATCCCTCATCATATGAAAGGCCACAGCCTTGCCGAACTCCGGGGTGTACTCCTCTGACACCTGAAGATCTTCAGGACGACCGGTGAACTTCTCACCATCTCGATCAACGCAACCAGCACTTCCTCTGACATGGTAAGGATAGCTGCGCCGCATACCATTGATGTGCTGACAGTTGCTCCACAGTTGAAGCGGTTTCAGGATGGGCTGGCCGAAGGCACCACCATAGGTTTTGACCTTCATAGCCTGGATCATTCCCATGACACGATCGACGAGTGGAATGTCGAACAGCATGCTGGAGCAAGGCTGCTCGATCACAAACCGGTTTTCATTCAAAGCCGCGAGCAAAGTCAACAGCAGCGTCACATACATGAAACGATTGCCTTCTTGGCATGCCAGCGATCGCTCAGGTTCTCCCATCCAGTCCTTGGCAATGGACCTTCCAGTACTGTATTTACAGAGTTGGACGAAGGAAGAGCATGGAGTTCCAAACCACAACAGGCCGTGTTTGTGTGTTTGACACACAGCATTGACAGCCAGGCGAAGTCCTCTCACAGAAAGAATATCATGATCTGTGCCGTACATGATGTCCAAGGCTAGCCCCTGCCAGCCAGCACGGAGCATCTCCCGACTGAGGTTGCCCTGCCCTGCAAAGATCTCCAGGAAGTGGAACCTGGCACTCTGCCTTATGTTCCGCTTCCAATGACAAAAGTTGATGAGGAATCTCATCTGTTTCTTCCATGGCCCACGAAGTCATGATGGGAAAAGTTTCTGATAACATTTGTTGCCAGATTGATATCATCCAGGAAAACCCACTGGCTTCAAGAATCACATCATAGTTGCACTCAGGCAGAACTTCATAAGGACCTTCATTATGGAACTCCAGAAGCGACGGGTCAACTTCGCAAAGGCGCAGAACATCCTGTCCTCTCGAAATGGCCAAGAATCTCTTCTCCAGTGCGATGTTTGCATCAAACTGCCGCCGAATGTCTGCTAACAGTCTTCTTCTTGTTTCAGCCGGGTCATCTGCTGCTGCAGACATGGCACTCCGAATTGCACTGTGCATGGCACTCTGTCCTATCCGCAAGAAAGTGTAACACCTTAACCTCAAGGGTGTTCGAATTAACAACGTAATTGTGAACCAGCACATTCAGCAGTTGACACACTTGTGAGTCGATTGATCCATCACAACACAAGGATGAGACAGACATGATGCAATCACTCGTTGAAATTCACATGTGGCATAGTTGTTGCAGACCATGACTTCATGCTCAAGCAATCAAATACAGCACTGCCAGACCCTCACTCGATTCTCGTTTTTCTGGTACCGCACACAGCAGTCCATCCATCGTCCTCGACGATTCCGAGGCCACCGAGGTGGCAGACACAAGCATTCTTGGCACTCTGCCTTCTGTAAAGTTTCCAAGCTGTCATTGAAAGACATCAACCTTAGGGCCACCAGAAATCTTCAGGTGGCTCACAGTCGGAGGGTGGTTCTGAGGAGATATACCCCGATCGACGACCACGAATGCGAAATCCTCTGCCTTCACCTGCAGAATCATACTGATTTGAGTCTGGGGACGACTGAGCTTCGTCCAGTGCGTCCATCTCCTCATTGTCTGACTCCTCACCTTCCTCCACATCTGAGGGGGCTCCATCATCCGCTGAGCCGCGCTGACTCCAGTCCGGGTCTTCTTCTGAGATGTGCCCATAATCAATACCCAAACGACCCCGCCCTCCAAGCTCACCAAGACGAACATCTCGAACACCTTCCTCAATCACATCTGAGTCTGAGGCGTGAATCTCACCTTCGGCACGAGCTGGCCCAGTCAACCAGGCATCCGGGCGAGATTCCAAACGAAAAAACATTTGACCACGAACTCCACTTTCGAACTCATCTGGCACTCTGCCTTCCGGCACTCTGCCTTCTGGCACTCTGCCTTCAGTAGCTCCACTGTTGGCATTATTGTTAGGGCCAGGATAGCCATTTTCAGGCATCGGCCTTGGCGGCACTATTGGTGGCGGCGGGTTGTCTGGAGCATTGAAACACATGGCACAAATTCGCCGTCCCAACTGCCGACGTTGCATCTCTTCAGGGGTCAAGTTCTCAAGGGTGACCAGAACAATGCGGCCCTCCCTAACAGTAACCACATCCGGCTCGAAGTTGATCATGATCGGGGTCTCCATAATGTCCAACGCTTCTGCCACAGCTTGGGCAATCTCAAACTCATGTCGCGCAGGGGCGGGAGGTCTTGGGCCAGGTGGGTAAGGTGGCCGATTCACAGGCGTTGGTGGCGGCGGACCCATTTGTGGCCCTGGCACTCTGCCTTCCGCCCCACCACCTTCTTCACCAATGCCATTCACACCGGTTGGCGGCACTCTACGAGGCCGTCGCTTCGGAGTCCTCACCCGGCCGATCCTCCCCGCTGCTGCCGGTTTGGCCTTCGGTTTCGGTGCCATGGTGCTTAACTTTAAATATCTTTGATCCAACAAGCTGCAAGCAACTATATGTGTTGGATAGTACGAACAGGTACTAGAAGTTGATTGTCATGTCCGTTTCAATACCACATGCAATAGGTTCCACTGGACGACACAAGCATTTATGCACATGATCATTAGATTAACACATATTTGAAGACAGAGTGCTATTAATAGATGATGTAGTTTAATGTTCGAAAGCAGTATGCCCAATAATAAGTGTATGCATATAATCCATACATATATCTATATGTATGTATGTATGTTATACATATACCTAGGTCTATGTGTAAACTTACCACACACAGTAACGGTTTAGGGTTTAAAAGAGCTTCAGGGTTTTAGGTTTTAAGGAGGTCCATGGTTTAAAGGTACTTCAAGGCAGAGTGCCACCTAGTTTATGCTTAATCATAAGATGTGTTACTACTCGTAGGGATTTGGTTGGGTTAGCTGGACTGTGCCGATTCAATGGGATTCGATATTGTATAACTAGCTCCCAAGATTCAATAAGCTCCAACAAGACTTTTGGGAGGGGATGCTACATGTGTGCAATTGTCTGGTACAGGGTCGGTGTGCCTTCAAAACGTGATGGCCCGAACACTAAGATTCAATAAGATTTTTTCGGGTAGTCCACAATCCTGCAAATGTCTTCTAAGATTCAATAAGATTTTTTGGGCGAGCTGGAGGCTGTGTCCCTTGTAAAACCGATAAGATTCAATAAGATTCAATAAGATTCAATAAGATTCAATAAGATTCAATAAGATTCAATAAGATTCAATAAGATTTTTTCGGGGTAGGCCACAATTGTACAAATGTCTTCTAAGATTCAATAAGATTCAATAAGATTTTTTGGGGCGATCTGGAGTCGTGTCCCTTTTAAAAATGATGGACCAATAAGATTCAATAAGATTCAATAAGATTCAATAAGATTCAATAAGATTCAATAAGATTTTTCCGGGGCATGCCACAAGTGTCACAAATGTCTTCTAAGATTTTGCAGGGCCTGTGGGGCGGTATGGGGATGGTGTCCCTTCAAAGGCCATATGTTTTTTTAAACACGGATGCACCCCATTGCAGACTTCCGTGGTCCTTTGTTGGGTCCCTCCCAACTGGTGTTCTAGGACAGGTTGGATCCTGCCTTTGGCGCGGATTTGTCCACAGGCATCTGCAGTATCCTTGTGAAATCGACAGACCGCCTGGGATTACAAAGAGACATACATTCCTGATGGCATAATGCAACACAAGGCAACACAATCATGTCAATACATAATGATCATGGAACACATGTTACAACCCATGGCACTCCGCCTTCAGAAACATGTCTGTGACAATGGCATTGCCACACCTCCAAAATTAATAAGACTCGAGGCCACATCACCGACAACACATACACATGAGCCAGTTATTGTGGCACTCTGCCTTGTTACCGAGCCACCTTGTCGACGCAATCAGTCCACCACGGGGTCGTTGACCTCAGGAGCTTCCTCTTCACGAGTGCGGTCGTCAACGAGTTGAGCTTGTATTTCCTGAACGATTGCGTCCACATCATTAGCATCATCTTCGACAGGAACAGGGGCATTGCTTCCCGTGGACCCCCTCGGACCCAAAAAGAACCTTGCCATAGAGGCTGAGCTCGCACACTTGAGAGGGCAAGCGGTGGCCTTGTTCCGCCCGGTCGACTCACAGTATCGATTGATACATTCGCTGTGAAAGAGGTGGCCACACGATAGCGCTTCCAATGCCTGCATTCCAGGGAAGCAACAGAAAAAGACACGTCATGTGAGAGGTACTGTTCTGAGGATTAGTGGAATGTACAAACAGGACAGGCACCACTATCAATGGTTCATTAACCAAAGGCAAACGAAACCAGCCTGCCTGGCCCGGGTGCATCTCCGAATGGCAAATGACACAGAGGTCCTGGTTCCACCGGTTCGCAGGTCTGCTCGACTCATTCGGAGCATCCTCCTCCTCCTCCTCAAAGAAGGCACTGTCGTCGGCCTCGCGCTCGACCTCGGCCTCGACCTCGGCCCCGGCCTCGACCTCGGCCCCGGCCTCGGCCATGACCTCATCATCGACCTCGACTGCGACCTCGTCCTGCGACTCTGTGTTTGGTGCCGTCGCCCTGGCCTTGGACTTGGCCTTGGCTTTCGACTTGCCCTTGGATTTTGCTTTGGCTTTCGACTTGGGTGTCGCAAAGGGCACAACGGCATTCACGTCAGCACCGGCTGTCGAGTCACTGTTCGTGGAGGTGTCTGGCTCTGGCAACTCAACTGTTTGAGGTGCAGTGGTCACTTCTGCAGGAGGCATGACGATCTCCTGATCGGGCCTGATCTCTGCCTCTGCCGGCGCTAGACCATCGTCATACATGGCAGGAGCATTCCCATCAACTGGCACTCTGCCTTCCACAACCCTCGGCACTCTGTCTTGTTCACTTCCTGCAGCCTGGCTGCCTTCGGTTGCCTGGCTTGCATTGGAACCCGGAACGGCATGAGGGGAGGCAGGCGGCTGGTGAATCGGCACTCTGCCTTGTTCCCCAGCCGGGCTGCGACCCACAGCCTGGCTTGGATTGGAACTAGGAGCAGTCGTTGGCAAAGGACCAGAACGGACCACGTCTGGCACTCTGCCTTCCGACGGCGGAACCGTTGGCGGGGCAGCTGGAGCAGGACTCGGATTGAAACTGAGACGTCCCTGCGTCTCAGGGGACTGCCTTGCTCTCGCTCTACGCCTGGCATAGGTCGTGACATCCTCGGTCATCCATGTGGACTGCCATCCACACTCCAAGGCAACCCTGTCAACAGAATGCTCAGACATATTCACCCCCAGGCCCAGAACCGGTTTGGCTATGCGGTTCCAACTGCTGCTATCGCAGACGGATTGACGCTTATGGGCATTCGCACATCGCTGACCAAGCAAGCTGTATTTCATATCGACCCTGAGTTCACTGACCTTTGTGGTCGGCTTCAGATTGGTCAATATGAAGAGCAGTTGCAGCGCTGTTTGTTGTGGCAGGTCAGCAGTGACCGCAGCATCCCATGCACTATGAACTCGCTCGAGCAGAGCTTTCACCTTCACCTCAGTCAGTAAGGCTTATCTAGGCTTTGTGGGGGGAGGGTTCAGGGATCATTGCTGACCTTAGGGATACTCTGTTGATTGACAAGCAGCCAGAGGGATCGAACGCAA